>JBCJKH010074786.1:0-16471 GCA_039877255.1 Loriculus beryllinus | reverse complement strand
GATGGTGATTTTGGATTAGCTACTGTGCTCATTATTGTTGTGGTTTCAATTTGACAAGTTGTGAAGTGACTTGAGAGTGTGAAACAGTTTTTTTATGTAGTGTATAAAGCAGTAAGTCTCAGAAATGCTCTCTTATACCATGTTAAGCTAGCTGGTCAGTTGCTGCTGATGTCCTGTGGTAGGTCTAGTAAAGCCACAGAAGGCTTTGGTGTATTTAATCTCCTAGCACCAACAGGATTAGTCTGCACTTTGAAAAATAAAAGCTTCAATAATAGAGTGTAATAATTTTTGGTAGAGACATAGTATAAACATTAACATACTTCCTTTGAAGGAATTGTACTTTCACTGTGCTTTTCTGCGTAGAGGTAAACTTACATGGCATTCTGAGAGTAACAAAGCATGTTTAGAAGTCTTCAGTGCTTTGCTACATTTTTTTTTTTCTTTCATTTTTCTGTGGTATTTTTTTTTGTTTGTTTGTTTGTTTTGGTTTGGTTTTTGGTGGTTTTTTTTAATTATTATTTCTGATGCAACTAATACAGTAACATGAATTAATTTTCTCCTTTTCCTTCTATTTTGTGGCCTAATTTGTTCTCTTAATGTAATCTTATCAGTAATAAATTAACATTCTGCAATTCTGAATACCACTTTGCATACAAGGATCTCAGAGTCCTTTATGCAGCCTTCATGCAAAAATGAAGTGTTGGTCCTTTTTATTCAAAAAGATGAATAGTGAGGTGCACCTATCTCACACAGAATGACAAGATAACACAGGAAGCCTGTGGCAGCAATGTAAATGAAACAAAGAAATCTTTAAGTACGCTGTGGATATGGTTAGAGAATCTGTCTGTGCATCCATAGCCATTTTAAGTTGATAAGTCTAACTGTGCCTGATTTCACTATTACTTTTCCTGTTTTGGAAGTGTAAGGCATAACCAATGCATACTGGCAACTGTAAGGGAGGTTGCTATATCTTTCAGGAATCTGTTTGGTCACTCTTCAGCTAGGCAGACATTGCTTGTTGCTGTGCAGCTGAGTGGACATTTTGTAAGAACATATGTGACAGTTAATGACCGCTTTGCTTGCGGTTTGTTTGTTGGTTACAATCGCTTGTATGCTGTTCTGTTGCAAAATGATTTTCCTTGGTCTTTAATGCTTAGCCCAGTGCTTAATACTTGCTTCAGCAGCCCCTGAGACCAATCCTTTGTTAGGTTGTTCCATTTTCTTCAAAAACACCGTGAGAATAATACTAATTCTGACCCCTATGGGTAATCTCAGAGGATTCCTGTAGTGCAGTAGTGTTGTGCAGAGGCAAAGGAACTACTGCGAAGAACTGCTTCTATCCCTTTTATGAAATCACCCCTGTCACTTGAGTCTGGACTGGAGCCTCTATATTCACATTTCCACCAGCAATACAGAATCCGTCTGAAGTGTTGAAGCATGCAGAACCATTATCTAAAAGTTAAATATAAAGTGGGCTATTGCTTGTACTTAATACGCCTGCCTTTTTCTGCACCGCTCTTCTCTCCTTGTCCCTGTCTAGATAGAGAATTGACAGCTGTGGCCTCAAGCAGGGTGTGTTTGGTAGCTGCAGGGTTTGGATGCCAAGTTCTGGGATATCATGCTCACAGAGGCATTTGGGTCTGTGATAGGCCCTGGCACTGCACTGCCTGCAGCTGCGAGGCTCTCTCTGAGGTGGTGTCAGGTCAAGCTGTCTCCTCCATGGCAGAGCCCTTTGCTGATCACTTGCTGCTTTCTATACCAACTACTTCCTCATATGGTATAAGAAATCCACATGTAGGACTCTATGGCCACTGTGGGTAGGGTCTGACAACCATATAGTGTTTTGCTTTAGATTTGCACACTGCCTGTAATATTATCTCACGTGGTATATGACAACACATCAAAAACTTGCACTTCCAGTGCAAGCTTACTTTCAGCAGGCTCTGGGCAAATTCTTCAGGAAATTCTCAAAGTTCAAATATTTATCCATTAGGACATATTTGCTTCTTGAGATCTCTTGAATTTGTGCTATGAATTGTAGGGAAGTGAACATTCCGGCAGTTAGAAATATATTTCATTACGCCTGCTCTTGGTTGCCCACCAATCCACTGACAAATCCCTCAGGCACCAGCTGCCCGGCCACATACAGCAAAATGTTAAATTTCCATGGAAGGAATGTGGCTTGCAGCATGCTCAGGCAGTCTTCACCTCCTTGAGAGTGTCTGAGTCTGGCAGCAGCTGGGAGCATCCTGCAGTCTGCTCACAGGAGCTTGGTACCAGGCGCTGACAACATCTCTGGTAATTCTAGTCTTTTGAGTTCATCTCAGGCACATTTGCTGTGGAAAGCTGACTATAGCAATGCCTGTTTCTAATTCCACTCCTATTTATTGTCCACCTTGTTTGATTTTGCCTCTAAGGTGTGATAGAACTAGGTGAAATGGGGTTAATCTGACAAAGTGAATTTGATTGGTAAATGCAGTGATTCTGTTCCACAGAGCCGGTTGTGAAGCAAAACCAAAAAATGTTCCCTGGTGTTTATTTTTGAAAGCACATCATCTTCACAAGAAGAACCATCTGAAAAGGTCTGCAATGTAGAGACAAAAGCTGATTGAAAAAGTTATTATAATTACCCATCTTCCCAGAACTTATGGGAAAAAAAGAATAAAAGTAGCAATACCTGTGATAAGTGAACTCAAAATAAGAACCTATGGACTGATATTTGAAATCCAAATATCTTACTGGTATCAGTGAAATGGTGGGTGCTCAGCAAGTCTGAAAACCACTGAAATCAGATTTCAGCCAGGGCCTTTGTTCTCAGAGATCTGTTAGAGTGGCTGTTGTACTATGTGAACTAGAAATAATTCTGCTGTGGGTGAAACAGAACTATCCCTGGGATGGAAACACAGCAAAAAAAAACCCCAAACATGAAGAGGCTACATTTTCAACCTTGATAGTGAAGTAATGCCATACCTATCACCAAGATCGTTTCTTCAATGTTCTCATGCAGCAAGCTGCATAGACTTTATTCATGCTAACAAATGACTTGCTTTATCTTCACTTTTATCTCCATTTCAGAGAGTCAAATGACTGTTTCAACATGCTATTTAACTACTCCTTTATATCTGCTAACATAGAGGCTTAATGTAGTCATCTAACATTGATAAATGTCATAAGTCAGTAATGTGTTACGTGGCTTCCCCAGAATGTTTTGCTCTTGTTCTGTCTGGATATGAGAGAACATATTTAACTTTCTTTCTCAATCCTTCTGTGGATTCCAGAGTGGTCTAGCTGATGAAATAGTATTCACTGTACAGCAGCTGGTAAAAGGTGACTGTCAAAATGTTAAACTTAAAACTGCTTTAAAAAGATGGTATTGGTTATAATTAACAGTATGGTTTTAACACAGACTTTTTTTGTCTTTTCGTTAAGATCAGATTGCAGTAGGAAAAATTGTAACCTTAGCAGAAAGGACATGGGTCTCAAACTACCAAAAAAAAAAAAAAAAATGCAGTGACTTTTTGTCATAGTTGCTGCTCTGACAGGAATTGAGACAACTGGAGAGAGATTATTTACAATAACACTTGGTTTTCATAAAGCTTTCATGATTCAAAGCCCTGCTCTTTAATTAATTTTACTAATAAATTAAATTACAACATCCTGCCAGACAAATATTATCTTAAATTGTTGAAGGGAACAATAAGTGACATGCTTGAGGACGAAACCAGAATGGCCATCATACCTTAGGAGGGGATTTCAGGCATTCCTTGCTTTCTGAGATCACTAGAATATACCACTCCTCTCATGCTGCGCCTCCCCCTGCTCTAACAGGCAATTTAATGTTGCATAATGTCCCTTTTGTCAGAATTATACACAATTCAGGCTCAACCTGCTTAAATTATGTTAGCAGCACTGAATCAAGCAGTGTTATGTCAGAGAAAGTTGTGTGATCAGAGTCAGCCATTCCCACACTGACCTCGAGATCTGACTTCAGTAAGTATGTGCAATGCATGGCTTACATAAAGGTGTATTTTTCCTGAATTCTGTCGGGAATCTCCAGTATAATCATAAAAGTTGCCTGTGCCAATCAGCTACTGCACTGGTAGCAATACCTTTTCTGACAGAATGACACAACATGTTGACCAGGGGTTAGCAGGTTCCCTGGGGCCACTGAGGGGTGATCTGGAAGCTGTTTGGTGGGATCTGAGTGCTCCTCACTGCTCTATGCTATTTGTACTAGAGATGGCCACTACACATTTCCTATGCTATTTCAGCGAACTCTTGCATTTAGTTATTAACATGTGTTGGCACTAATTGGGATTTTGATGACTATTAAATGTGATTTTAACCAGATTAGAATAGGCCTAAAGCTAGAGTCAGACTTTCAGCAGCTGACAAGAAGTCAAAGTGCTAGCAAGCTAGTCTAATGCACAGTAACCAAGAACAAAAACCAGTACATGCTAATACAGTATAGATACTGAAAACCCTGGGAAACTGAGGGAGGGCTGTTTACTTCACAGGGTATAAACACACTATCCTTGAGCTAGGTAACTGCAGATATTTGCCAGGGGTAGGGGAGAAGACCCTCTCCATTTGAATTGCTAGTTGGTCTTTACCAACTTTGGCAAAGCAAGCCTTCCAAAGCTAGCTGAGACAGCAGGAAGTCCAAAAGAAAACACTAAAATGGATATTTGCTGTTCATCAGTCTCCTGAGTCAGCAGGTCAAGTTAAACTAAGTGAGTTTTTATTTGATGTACTGGGACAGATAATTTTAGGATCATTTGGGCTGATTCTGTGGTGAGCCCTACAAATGAGACTGCTGTGTTAATTTACTCTGATTTATTATATAAGTGCTAGAATAAATTTCTGTACTTAATAGCTCTAGGTGAACACAATAGTTTGTTTTGTAGAAACAGGTTTGAACAACTTCTTAAATGCTAAATGACTTTAGGTGTGAAGGGATTAGTGTGTGCAGTATGCTTAATCGTTTGGTGAAAAATGGTATGTTTAAAAAGTTCAGGTGTGATACAACCTGATGCATTTTATATTTAATTGAGAACTTTCTGGCTTGGTCTAAGTGTCTTACTCACTTTCATGTAACTTATTAACTTATTCATGTAACATCCTTAAGCCTAGATCATCTTATGGGTCTCAGTGTTACTTCTGACCTGAGCTATATTTGGGTTTTGAGGGAAAAAAAAAAAAAGTAATCCCACTATTAAGAGATTTTTCTTCCTGTTTTTAAATCATTCCTATGCTTCTAGGATAGTAAAATTAATTACTTTATTAATTACTCTTTACCTGACTGCGCTAAAAGGCTCTCTTTTTCCAGGAAAGATCATTGTGGTATTGGTGTGTCAGACAGTTCTGTCTTCACTTTAACTTTAGAGAAAAATGAGAAATTCTGGGGCATGCCTCTCCTGTGTTTTCAGTAAAGGCAAAAAGAGGAAAAGGATTGGAGGGGTGGTGGTGGTTTAGAGATTAAGGGAGTTGTTCAGAAACGACAGTGTGTAAATGAGAGATTAAACAACATGGGTAAGACATAAATTGCTTCTGGGTTTTAATAGGAAAGGGAGAGCTTATTAGTTTTGTCTCCTTCAGTGAGTTTGTCTGAGTCTGCCCTGGAAGAGGTCAGGGCTGTGCTGGTTTGGCCACCCTCACAGTCTAGCAAACACTGCTGGTGGCTGCTCACAAAGAAGTGACACATTCCTTTTGAGCTGTTTAGGTTGCCAGCTCCCAGTTTGAACAGTGAAGAAAACTGTGTGAGGAGGAACCAATGGCTGCAGAATTAGTAAAAAAGGTTCATGTGGAACGTACCACAGCTCCTGGGTAGGACCCTGTAATCCTAGATGGGATGGCATTATACTGTGTTTTTGCACTGGTTGTCCCTTTGTATTCCAGAGGACTATTTGGGGAAGCAAATGCTGTTTGGCATGAGTCTAGCCCTGCATAATTTACACTGCTATTATTGTATTTTATAGCGTGCAGAATAGAGACTCAGTTCTGAGCAGAGTATATGGAAATGTGGCTGCCATTTGTCAGTTCAGATTTAATTAGTTGCATTAGCTGTAGCAGTAGTGAAGCAAAGAAATAAGTAGAGTGTGTCTGTACACAGGCAGAAACATCAAAACAGTTGCTTCTAATGGAGCTTGGTCCAATTTATAATTAGGTTTCATGCTTCTTATTTTCTGACAGTGCAAATCTGGACTCATTTATTCAGGCAAATATTTGGGGGGACAGAATTCCCAGAGATGCAACTCATGCAGCTGTAGGTTACTGTCTGCTGCTGCTGCTGTATCCAGCTGTTGCATTAGTATTTATTTCACTGCAGAAATTAAAAACAAAAGCAACAAAAAAAAGGGGGGGATGTGGTGGAGAGAAGGAAGAAAATAGTGACAGAACCAGAATGCTTCACAGTAGCTAGCTCAACAAGCCTGGCGCAGTCAACTATTTAAACACCTGCTTGAATCTCAGCAAATTCAAAATTCAGCAAATTACTTATTCTTGTTCTCTAGAGCTTTACAGTTCTGGGCCAAAAGTCTGGGAAAAAGGATTTTTTTTCAATACTGGAAGAATTATGATCTTAATGCACCTGGAATTACTCTAGTTTATATACCTCAGCAAAACAAGTGCAAAACAGCACTGCATCACAACAGTAGTATTTTCTAGCACTCGTGTGTGCATATAAATGACTGCAAGACATGAGATGCAGACTCAGAAGACATTACTCCCTTCTCGGACAGCAGGTATTTTCCTGAAAGTGCAGAAAGGCCAAATTCAGACCTGAGAGAGATGGTTGCAACTTCTTTGAAATCAGTATTACAAATGCACACCCTAGATCTGAACTTCACCTTAAGCCAATTTGAACTTTCAGTTGATATGTATCAAAGAGACCAGAGGGACTTTTTCTTTTTTCCTCTTTTTGCATGAAATGTTTTGATGACAAAGTTTGTTTCTGGTGGTAAAACACATGACAATATGAAAATGAATGCTTCTAATCATGATTGAACAGGCACAGTATAAACCTGCTTACAGTCTCTGAGAAATAAAACTTAGCTGGCATGCTGCAGGTAGTTCTCAAGCAGGAGGGACTGCTTTTCTAAATAGACTTTATTTATTATGTGTGGCTGGGTATCTGCATTCTGGCTCAGTTCCCTGTAGTAAGGAACTGACCACATTACTATTTGCAAACACAGGGTTCACTCAAGTGGTACTAAAAAGAGAAGAGGTGGGGCAAGCGGAGCTTTAAAAAGAAAAGAGAACTCCATCCAAGTTTGTATGTAAAAAGCAACTGCGTTTTGGAGAAGGAAGGTACCTGAAGATCTCGCTCCCCATGCTCCACTAAAGGCTGTGGTGAACAGTTTTCCAAATCTGCTGCTTTTAAGATTTAAACAGCAGCTTTGCTTGTTGCGAGGAAGTTCGCAGTGATCCTTGCTAGTGCTGCTTTTAAGCTGTGTTAATTTTGTGGCAAGAGTGTCAGGCATTTCATACTTGGCTTCCAAAAGAGAAAAAAAAAAAAAAGGAAGAAAGGCAAGAAGGAGAGAAAAAACCCGACGTGTGTGGAAGAAATCTCCCAGGAATTTCTTCAAGGTTGTGGTCAGACACAGTAAGGGCTAAAGTGACAAGAAAAGCAAGGCAAAGATAAAACTCAGTATTGTGATAAGATGTCTGAGTGTAATGTGGGAGATTGCAGAAACCTTTTGGGATTACACATGTTCATCTTGTCCTGGATATGACTGATTACAAGCCAGTTTTTCTCTAGTGACAATTCAAAAAAAAACCCTCAAGATTATGTTTCTCTTCCTTGTTGCTTTTTTGTCAGTGGTTTTTAAAATTGGTTTTGTCAGCTTCTCAGCTCTGCAGCACTGGAACTGTCCTAATGGATACAGATTGAAGACTGAAAACTCTGCTTGTATAGGTAAGTTTCCTGGCCATTCGCAGATTAAGAGAACTGTATTTGTATTCTCTTAATTGAACTTTACAATTTCCAAAGAGTTTTTTACAGATTGCTTGTGTGCTGTACTGGCAGAACTGATAAATCAGCTTCTCGATACCTTTTGCTTGTCATAATGAATAGAACTCATTTTATTTAGTTGTTCAAAAACCAGTCACTTCTCTGTGATTTTCTTTCTCAGAAAGCAGGATAAATTTTTATATGATCATTAAGAGATCTGAACTGTTCCCTAGTGACCAGAATTCATTAACATATCTCTATTGTGTCTGCATTTTCAAAACATGTACATGCTCATATTCATGCTTCTGTAAATGTATAATTTGTATATTGGTGTATTTTTGCATTTCTATATGCATCTAGAAAGTATTTTAATAATTATGTATTATTATATACTTAGATGTGGGTGAGACAACTTTGAAAAATGTTCTTTCTATGTTTATTGGTGCATGTAGATATGTGTGCTTATATTTAATATGTTTTATACAATACATGAATCACAGGCACTTGATACTGTAGTACTAATGTCCGGGTGAAATGTATGACTCTAATATTAGGATAATCACCTCTACTGATATGAAAGTGATTATACTAATGGAGATAAGATACCGATTCCTGTTGTTTGCAAAGTGTAAGACAAAGAACGTCAGAACCCTTCTCACTACCTTGCTACCTTAAAGTCCACATTGTTTTAGAAAGCCGGAGCCAATGAAGTGGACTTTGCAGTAAGGGGATGAGGAAGCACTCTGTAAGGATTCGAGTAAACAGACCTAATACATGGAGTTAATGCTTTTGCCTTAGATTGCTTGGGCTTCAGAGGCTCTGACTCAGTTCTTGACATGATTCCAGTAAATTAATAACAGGTGCCTCCTCTGTGCATTCCGCCAAGAAATGCCATCTTGTAAGCTGAAAATACAAGTATGCATGTTAAATACACTCGTGTTGACAGAGGAGGAGCTCGGCCTTTTTTGTGTGTGCAAATTATAAAGCTGACTGAAGGTTTATCTGAGAGCCAAACACACCTAGGGTGCTTCCACACTGATACTTCAATTCAAATGAGAAGCATACTTCAAATGAGAAGCATACTTCTGAGACTGATCTATCTCCTTGCTGCCACCTCTCACTGTGGAGCACTCTCAGTGTGTACAAACTGGATTCCCTTTAGGCCAGCCTAAACCAGAAATTGTTCCCATAGGAGAGCATCTGTCCTCTGCATTGTTGATGGCCATTTGGTCCATGGGTCTGGGCTAGGCCTGGTTCTCCATAACCTCAACCTGAAATATATACAGTGTGTATGTCATACTTTCAGCAACTGTTGTACCTTACAGATCCAGTCCTATGGGTCCACACCATTTGCTAATATGTACATAGCTTCCATGAGCTAATTATGATGTACATTGGTTATGGCTTCTACATTATTGGTTTGCCCAATTAAGAGCTCATGTATTACAAAAGAATACTTCTGACATGAAGGGAATTGCTTGGCTATTGCTTAACGAGTCAAAATGCACTTGAAATACTGACATTTAAAAGGCTTCAAAGACGTATTTTTTTTATTCCAGTTGACATATTTTGCATATTGTTGTACATCACTCTAATAGAGACATAACTTGTCCTGCGTTATGTCTTTTCTCTTGAAAATTAGACACATTCAGCTGCTGTATGAATGGGGGTGGCTCTAGGTAAAACACCAAAACAGAATGACAAGTAGTTCATCAAACTTTGCAAGAAATAGTAATAGAGGTCTTTTGTAAGAATAACTCCTGTGTAGCCCAGACCATTTTTCTTTCGGGGAAGAAGGTTGCATGTTTTCACTGGAGTCTTAGAAAGATGGGTTACTTAAAGGTAACCGAGTCCCCTGTTCTGACATCAGCTTAAATTAAATGATTAAATCAAGATGTCAATGACAAAAATTGCAAAAGTGCTTCAGTCTACCATAACTTACTGATAAATGGATACGTTCATTTACCAGACTAGTCTTATTCTGACATCATGACCTGTCCTCCCATACTTTCTGTCTTACAAACTTTGCTGTTGTGGGCCCCTCTGAAAGGCCTCTCCTCTCCTGGCATACCAAGTCAGGATCCAAATAATCTCTCTTAAAATAGCTGTATAAAATTATGTGAGACATTTAGGGTTAGATTTCATTATCCTTCCACAGGATGAGAAGGTCTTTGATCTTTGACTATCCCTAGAAATAAAAGGAACTAATTAAGAAGTGAGCTATTTAGCAGTGTAAGAAGAGGACGACCTAGACCTTCATCCGTAGTGTCAGTGTGGAAAATAAATCTAGAAAAGCCTACACACTTTCCAGTAAATGTGGCTTGTAACAGTTCACTAACAGACAGCAGACACCTTCCCAGTTCATGGTAGTCCTTATGGCTGGCAAGATGCCACCACAGTCACAGACGATAAAGAACATTTTACAATTGGTATATTTATTACAGCTCACCAAGAATGGTCGCCAAGCCACAGTTCAGCTTGCTGTCACTGTTCACAGTTCAGTAGTATGAGTCATGTCTCCCACTCACCACTTTTATGCCCACTATTACCTTCAAAGACTGCCTACAGCTTCCTACCACTTGCTTCCTCTGTACCCTCTCTCTCACATAAGTAATGAACTAGAATATCATAGATCCGGTCTTCTGGTCAGAGCATGACTTGTGTATCCAGATCACAGAGGAAGGGACGGGAGGAATCTATTCCACCAAAGCATCCTTTAGTCTTACATTTCATGTTAGAATTTCACCTTTGCTTAATCCCCTGTAATGTGATGGTCTCTAATTAAAAAGATACCCGAGCACATCTCATCTTTCACTGATTCTATGTTACACAGTCTGGGCTACACAGGTGTTATTATTCCTACAAGGTAATAACATGTTCAAAGTTGGTCCAAGGAGAGCTTTGATTTCTGCCTGCACGGTATGCCAGAGGATGGGCCTTATGCCTATTCTAATCAGGCATAATGGCCATCTGTCTGTGCCTTCCTGAAGTACTCCTTTAACAGAACTACTTTTTATTCTCTCATGTTGTGTAGATGCTTTCCCCACTCAAGACCAAAAATTTTCCTACATGGCACTGTTTATCTGAAGAAACCCCTACAGCAGCCGCTTGCATTATCAGTTTTAGACTAGACATTGATGCCTGTCAGTCTTGGCCTATCCTAGGTAGATATTATGTTCTGGATATTGGAGGTGTACTTTGGCTTCAGGGATGACTTTGAATAATCACTTTGTCAGTTTTAAAAACAAAGGGAGACAGTTATTAGAAAGAAAAAACCCAAACAAATACCAATATTGTTACAACATTTTTGAAGAAGGCAAAACACAATCCACAATATTGAAGTTTTACCTTAAATTCCACACATCTCTACTAACTTCTGGCATTAACTGATTAGATCTTGTCACTTCTTCTGGGCTAACATGCTGCACATTCCTGCAGAGCTACAGCCTGCAATTGAAGGTGACAACTGCAGCTATATAGGTCAGCTTTTTTGGTCAGATGCTTCTTTCTGTGTCTCAAGATTTCCTTCGTTATTTCTTATTGTTCATCACTCTCCTGCCATGCAGCACTGCTGATAAGGAATATTAAGTTATTCCTCTTTGTGTTACATTTTTAGTTTATCTTAATTAGCTAAATCCTGGCTTCACTTTGCTCCATACAGCCTTCTGAACACATACTGTTGAAACTTCTTATGTTATATTCTGTGAAATATGAAATGCCCGGACCTCACTAACTTACAGTTCTCCTTTCTTTGCAAAATTGCATAAAGAGTAGTAAGAGCCAGTGAAATGGATGACTGTGCTGTCTACCTCTGTTAGGACATATGGATAAACCTGTTGAGACCCTACTGCATCCCCCTGTATTTTAGAAGATCTGCAGTCAAGGCATGCTTGTTTCCTTGTTTTCGTTAGCTGTCTTTCAGCTAGCTCTCTTCATATTATACTGCCCTGGGGAAAGATGCTTGGAAATATTGTTATTAAATAGTACTGAAGTATTCTTGAATATGAGTCTGAGCTCACAGACCAATTCACAAGAAGATTCCCATTGAATTCTCTGGAAATTGGATACAGCTGAATGTGGGCAAATATTATCTTTAGCTGTAAAAACTTATATCAAATAGGAAGGAGACAAATCTGTTACAAGAAATGACAGAAGTGGTATCACACATCACATGAAGCTTAACCCTGAACAGGGCTAAGGGGCAGACTCCAGGACCATTGGTTAATACTACAACACTCATCATCAGTTTTGCTCAATAGAAAATAGAAGATATTAATTTTGTGTTCTGTTTTAAACAAAACTGACTGCTTTCTAGTATGCAGGTTGACACCCACTTTTAAAGGGGTCTAGATGATGGTATTTGTTGATGTTTTTCAAAGAGGGCCAAGTGACAGCCTCATTAACTTCATATTTGAAAGGCAAGCCAGTAATATTATGTTGCAAGTTACATGATCCAGAAAGCAGACATCCATTTTGTAGTTACTAATTTACACATATAATTTGTTCTGAAGACAAAACCCTATCTTTTTTTTTTCATTTTAGTGTCCAAACCTTTGAGGTCTGAGTCCAGAAGGGTAAAAAATTCAAGACACCGTAGTGCCTTGAGATATTTTTTTACCTTTTCTTTTCAGATATCTAAAAATTTTATTTCTATTCTAAATTTGATTCTACTTTACACTTGATTAAATCATATGATTGCTCTTGCTGTCATATCTGTGATAAGATCACCTCTGTGGCTCTGGACTGGAAGAGTTCAGGAGTTGGTAATGACCTTTTTTTGTGTTCATACCGTATTTCCTACCACAGTATTTAAGCACTTCATAGCATCTGTCTTTCAAGAATTGTGAGTGATCAGGTTGTACTTTAAACCTCATTCAAAATCAGAGAAAGAAGATACTGAACTGTGCCTCATCTGTCTTATTGTGGCCTGCTGATAGATGGAACACATTTTTCCATTTCTGGCTATCTTGTGCTCTTTGAGATGCATGCTTTTAACAAAATAGATAAAAAGCATGGGCTGCTTTCTTTGTAACCCAGATGAAATTCCATCTTCAACCTTGCTGAAAAGATTATGGTGGTGGCTAGAAACAGCAAATTGAATTAATTCCCAGCCCAGCTCCAAAGGAGCCAAATTTGAGTGAGGTTGTTTGAATGTGTGTCTCTGCACATGCATATTTTATGTATATAATGTATGTATTTGGGGCCATAATGAAAAGCAAGTTCTGGCTCACTGTGGTTTCTCTGTATCCCTGCCAGGCATACTAATGCTTCACCTTCTGCAATCAGAGCATTTCTCAGGACTCTCAATAAAGTAGCATATTTGTATGCAAAGTCATTGAGAGCTGCCAACATCATGATGACATGATTCATCGGTTTTGCTGATTCTCAAGGCATTTTTTGCATAAAGAAGCCTTTGAGAACTGACCAGAACCTCATTCTTCCTTTCAAGGCTGGCTGTCAGGGCATTGCAGACAGCTTTTGTGTTCACTAAGCCGATTTCTTTCACAGGGTAAAGTTCCCACTGGGGGATGTGGTTGCCAGGACACGTAAAACAGCTACAGGAGGATGCAACTCTTTGCTTTGTTTTGGCACTAAGAGTGCAGGTGAAGGCACTGCTAGTTACACCTGATGGATGGTTTTATGATCAAGTTATCCTAAACCTTAAGAAACACCCTTCCCCTCTCCTCCTTTCTTTTCCTTTTTTTTTTGTACTTTAAGCAAAGAAGAGAGTGTAGGACCCTCTTCCATTGTTAGCACCATAAAAGCTGAATGTTCGTAGTGCTGTGACATGTTTTACAATAGTGCTGTGTCTGTTGGTGTTTCCTGTTTACCTCTGGAAGGGGCATTCTCTGGTGGCTGAGCTGCCTGTCACCACTGAGCCCCTTGTCTTTTATTGAACTGTTATTTTTCCTCTATAGCCTTTCTTCAGCTGGGGCGATTGCTTGCTTTTCAGCATGGGTGAGAGCTGCTTTATTATGTGAACTCTGGTGAGGATGAAAATGGGCAGATTGATAACCCTGAAATCCTTTCTTCAAGAACAATTACTGGGAGGCAGTTAAATTCTTGTAGACTGATCAATCAGCATGCTCTTTCTTGGGAGAGGCAGTTTTGTACACTCATATAAAGCTAGAAAATCCATCCTGCAAATAACAGGTCATTGTACCAAGTTACCTAGGTACATAGCTCTGTAACCTGTGCTTGGTTAAAGTATGTCTTCCCAATCTGATCCTGATTTGAGTATATCCACAGACGCTTTCCATACTTTCACAGTTTTTCTTGGTAGCTAGTTCCCTTAAGGAATAACAGTTCCTGTTAAAATGTGAACATAATGTCTAAATCTGATTTCTTTGACTTCAGTTCTCAGCCATCAGTCCTTATTAAATCTTTGCTGCAAAAGATTATAGTGCCCTTTAGAAAATAAGGTACTTTATGAAGGTATTTACATACTATGATCAATCTCTCTCCCAAGCCTCTTTCTGATAATTTAAGCAGACTCAGTTCTTTAAGTGTCTCACAGAAAGGCACTTTTCCTTACCTTCAAATCACACTTTTTATGCTTGTTGTATACACTTCCTAATTTTCTAGGCTCCTTTAACAACCAATACCTAAGAAATACAAGCAGTGTGCCAATATAGTCTCAACATTGTCATACACAGAAGTAAAATTATTTCTCCACTGTCATTCATTTCTCCTGTGTTTATATGTGTTGTGATTTGAATTTTCTTGCCCAGCAGCATGCTAAGAGGTCACTATTCTGTCCAGGATGAACACAAACTGTAGGTCAGACCTACCTTTCTTTTCTTATTTAACGACTCTTTTTGATCAAATAATAGTTCTCTCTTCAGTGTTTCACATTGCTCTCTTTAGCAATGTTACATCTACACAGTCACCTTTATCACCCATACTTGTGATTTCCTTATAGGAATAATATCAGGTTTATTTAACAAGCTACTATTTTCATAAAAGTATATTGACTGACATAAGCTACACTTTAGCCTGTATCAACACGGTCTTGTACCTACTTTTGTACTGGTGACCGGATCAGATTAGCTGTCCAGCTTGGTCAGCCGGTTACTCCATTTGCAAACGAGTGCATCAAGGAGAGATGCAAACAGTGTCCATACCTGCAGACTCCTTCAGGTCTCCGCTGCTACTGACAGCAGCTGTGACAGTGAACTGAGGTCACCAAAGCCCGCCTGCATGGGCTGCCAAAAAGCCCTTTAGTTTAAATCACATGCAGGCAATGTTAGTCAGGAGTAGCTAGTTTTAAATTGGCAGCCTGAAGCTCTTGGTTTCTGTAACCCATTAACAAACTTCTAAGATAGTCAAACCTTTCTAGAGGGGATTTGGAGGGGTTATTCTTTTAATGTGGTGGAGAATGGCATGTACATTGCTAGTATGTGTGGGAAAATATGCTGAAAGCAAATTGCTTGAAGAAGATTGTGGGTTAAAGTTAGAGTGCTTTATGGAATTAAGTTGCTGAAAATGTTTCTGCTTTACCTTCATAATCTGTTCAACAGAAATCAGTTGCATGTGCTCTGATTACGTTTCATACATTGTCAAATCAGTTCATCTGCAATGTGGTACATAATATTGTGGGAGAACTCTGAAAACAATTTGGAAACATCACTTAGTCTGTACAGACACTTTAGGTGGCTGTAAATTATTAACATTCTAATGAACAACTTTGATACCTGACACACAAGAAGCCCAAAACCATTTTCTGCTACACATAGTTTTTTAAAGGGGTTAAAGAAGCGAGGTTCCCAGACCCATGGGATATCAGAGATCTGGTTGCTTGGCTTTCCCTAGAAATTCCATTCAAATTGCTGGTGTGAGCTGGTTAAATTGCAGTTCCTTGTTGTTATCATAAGGTACCATTTCTGACCTTCTTTGAAATAGGGGAATCCTCACCTAATGCTCCTCCTGAAAGACTCTGGTAGTTTGCATTTGACTCAGATGATCATCTCAATAAGTTACCCATGGGGAAGCATTTCCATTGCTCTAAATTCTTGATCAGGAATACAGGAAAGAAATATTGTGAGCTATCCTTGGAATAACTCAATACATATATGTAGTTTTGGCTATGAGCCTATGTCCTTTAGTGACTTAATCAATCAAATGTGTCTCTCTAAAATAATTTGTATTGATTCCTTTTTTCCTATACGTGCAAAGTCAGATCATCAAACCCAGAACAAAAGTCACTGACATCAAATAGAACTTGGGGAGGGAAAAAACTGCTCTGTAGAGCAACCCTCACATGGTTATACAAGAAATATATCAGGATGTGGTACTGTCAAACATGAAGCATCTCAGGAAGTTACTATCAGGTGCATTTGTTTTCAGTAGGAGCTGAAATTTATCTAAATTTTCTAGGACAGTCATCCATGGTAACACCAAAGGGGTTAATTTCTTTCCTATTAGTGCAAAATATGCTCCTCAGTGGTGACATTTCTCTGAAAAATAAAGTCCTTAATTTAGGACTTAATGAATAGTTATGCCTAAACCCCTGATAAAACA
>JBCJKH010074783.1:0-16375 GCA_039877255.1 Loriculus beryllinus | reverse complement strand
GTTGTTTTTTTTTTGGGTTCTTAGGGTTGGGGGGTTGTTTTGTTTTGTTTTTTGGGAAAAAGTTTTCTTGTTTGTGGTTGGGGGGGTTGTTGTCTTTTTTTTTTTTTTTTTTTTTTTTTTTTTTAAGATGAAACAGAGACATGTACAGCTCCTGAATTCCCTGAAGTTTCAGGGGCCAAAATTGTTGTTGCTTCCTGACCCAATCCTTTAGCATTACCTTTTTTTAACTAGATTCTTGGCCTGTGCTTCTACATACATTGTTTCTTCCAGGAATGTGATAAGAAGACTTTGTGAGAATCTAATTGGAATATGTCTGTCTCACATGTAAGGGTGGGGTTTATACCTTTCTTTTCCAAATTCCAGTAACATCATCTAGGGTGGTGAAAGACATGACTCATGCAGAGCTTATGTCTCATGCTGTCCACAACAGCACGGTATGAGCAACATCAGAGCAAAACAAAGCAAAACAGAAGAGTGGATGAGACATGTTGTCCAATTGCATAAGGCCAATGAGTTTTCTCAATCAAATACCTTAAGTGTCAAGAACATGCTTGTTCCTTTAAGTAGAAAAATATTCACCAAACATTATACAGTTACTTTTGCCTCCAATTTAAAATTCCTAACCTTAAAGCAAAAGAAACAACTTTTTCCCAGCAACACCAAGCATTTAAATAAAACATGATAAAACATTTTTAATAAAAAATACATTTTTCATGGGACTGCTGCTATAAACTCTCACTCTGATTGCAGAATAAGGCAGTCAAAATAAACACATTGAGTTGCTTTTAAATCAACCCTTTACAATTTATAACATGTGACCAACTACATTTTAAAATTTCTACCAGAGCCTCTGTTCCTAAACTTCTCTGTCTAATCTTTTTTACAGACAAGATATTTGGGGCAGTAGGTATTTATAAAATAGAAGAAATAGAAACTATTAAACTAGACCTTCCATGGAGAGACAGCTGATATTTTCTGCAGTTTCTTTTACAGGCAATTTTTAATAAGAAAATGGGAATGTCAGAGAGTCTGTTTCTGGCCTATTTTAATAACTACATTCACCTGTCACTTATCTCAATTGAGTGTTATCTGGTTCCAATAGGTCAGCTAATTATCCTGATCATTAACCTTTAGGAGTACAGAGGCTATGGTAATCAATGTCACCCTTCATGTGTGCCACATCATCTAATGAGTCTGTGTCAGAAAATGAACTCTTTGACCTCCCAATGGTGCATTTTTTCATCATTAAATCTCTTTGTCATTTGGTTTCTTCAAGGAAGATGAGAAAAAGTGGCATCTGACATGAATCAGCTTATTAAAAGGAATGTGTAACATAAAACTGATTGCTGAAGATGGAATAAAGGAAGCAATGATTTCCAAAAAGCTGTATGAATCACAGTAAAATTTTGAAAGCATCTGGAAGTTTCAATATTCAAAAAAGTTGATAGTAAAAACAGTCAAAAAATTTTGATCAATTAAATATAAGAAAAAATCTGATGCACATATTTTATATTACCTATTTGTGTTCAAATGAAAGGCACTATCATAAATAGACTGCTGAATAGGGATTTAGGAAATCTACCTTTGATTAATTCATTTCAGCAAATTTATAAATACAGTATTTGTCTGAGTTTCATGTAAGTCATAAAATGATAATGTTCTCCTTCCCCTGAAGAATATCTAATATAAGAATGAGTGTGCAGAATGGTGAAGGGCATATAACATATGAATATCACCCAGAAAATGGCTAAAATTAGAATGGAACCATAGAATCATGGAATCATGGAATCATAGAATCGTAGAATGGATAGGGTTGGGAAGAACCTAAAGATCATTTAGTTCAAACACCTCTGTCATGGGCAGGAACACCTCACACCAGATCATGTCACCCAAGGTTTTGTCCAATCTTTCCTGAGGGTGCATTCAATCCCCTTATCCAGATCATCAATGAAGATATTAAAACAGCACTGGCCCAACCTTGAGGACTTGAAACAGATCTCTCTTCTGATGTCAGATGTTTTGGGTTTTTTTTGAGATTTTGCTTAATAAGTATAAAGATCACTAAAAGTTTTAGAAACATCATTGTTGTACTTATTTATATATTAATCTTATTTAGAATATTATTTACAATTAAAATGTTTATTGTGTTAAATTAGTAAAATTATATTAGCTACTAGAAATGCAAATCAGAAAAAGAGCAAATAAATTAGAAAAACCTCTGATGGAAACCTGTTCATGAAACTTTATTTAAAGAGGATTATATTTTAACAGACTGAGCAAACAAAACCAAGCTGTGAAATACATAGTTTTCAGAGAAGAAAAAAATCCCAGCAAGCAAAAAATAAGGACTTTGGCCAAATTCCAAACATAGCTATTATGGAACTTTGTTTAAATGTATTTTAGAAGATTAACATGATAAAATGTAGAGTAAAGTTTATGAAAAGATGTGTAAAAAGTATCATTATAGAAACTTGTTTGTGAAAATCAGAATCTCTCTTGGAACTTTGGCATAAATTTGTGTAATTCCTGTTATGTGAATGCAGATCTTTCACGGAGTAACACTGAAAACTTCTTTAGTTTGGGAAAGAAATGCTTTGCAAGAAATAATCTTGACTGTAAAAAAAAAAAGCTATCCATTCTGTATATAAGACAAACACTCCTACAATCTATTCAATGATGCAGTGGCAGAATCGGTAAGAGGAAGAAAAGTTATTCTCCTGATAAGTGTAAAAAAACCCAAACCTCATTTAAAAGAATCCCTTTACAATCCTTAGATATGTGCTAAGAAAACAGAAGGGGGGGGTTATTTTTCAGTTATTAGCCAGCATCTGTAAGGGCTTAAACATTTTGATGAATGCAGTGATGTATTTTTAAGTGATGGCAACTAAAAAGACATTTAAACTTTTAGACACAAAGCTGAATGTAAGGGTTGCAGTTATTTTTTCTTGCAAAATAATCTTTGGTTCTTTTTCTGGAATGTGTTCAGTTTTGTTTAAACTATAGTTCCTTGGCTCCCTCCTTTCAGATGAATGCTAGTGACATGCACCTTCCAAGAAAGCTTGTCAGAGCCTATAAGGTTTGTATCGTGACTCTGCCTCTGGCTACCACATTAAAACTGAGATGAAACCAAATATAAAAAACTTCTAAAAACAAATGTTCACGTTCCTGCACTTACTGGGAATTCTGGGGAATGTGTCTTTTCCTGAGAGGCAAAATGTGTAATTGTCAATAACCATTGAGTTGCAATACTCTTTTCCATATACAGCACAAATAATATTATCTTGTTTCAAAGTGAATTTCTTTTAATTTTTTTTTTCTTCTGAAAATGTGTTTCTGCTTTCTTATGCTTATAGGCAAATTTACAAGGGTAGTATATTTTTTACTTAAATAAAAAAAGGAGTCATGGTTTTGACTTCAGACCAGTATCTCACATCTCTTGCTTTCTACGTATTGATTAGACAGTCATTACACTTGTCGTGGTTTAAGCCCAGCTGGCAACCCAGAACCATGCAATCACTGCTCACTCTCCCCCTCCCAACCCTTCCTCCCTGGACTCCCAGAGGGATGGGGAGGGGAATTCAAAGAATGTAACAACTCCCATGGGTAGAGATAAGAACAGTCCAATAGCTAAGGTATAACACAAAACCACTGGGCTACCACCAATAGTAACAATGATAAGGGAAATAGCAAGGGAAGAAAATGCAACCACTCACCACCCACCAACCAATACCCAACCTGACCAGAACAGAGATCTAGCCCTTCCAGTTTACACCCTGGGCATCATGTGCTGTGGTATGGAATACCCCTTTGGCTAGTTTGGGTCAGATGTCCTGTCTCTGCTTCTTCCTGACTTCCTCTCCTCCCTGGCAGAGCATGAGACTCAGAAAGTCCTTGGTCAGAGTAAACATTACTGAGCAACAGCTAAAAATATCTGTGTTATCAGCACTGTTCTCACGCTGAAAGTCAAAAACACAGTGCTGCACCAGCTACTGAGAAGGAGAAAAATGACTGCTACTGCTGAACAGAGGTAAACACTATAGTTCATTCTCTTAAAAACATTTCTTAGAGTTCAGCATTCCATCCAAATTCACTCCTACAGTCTAGCTCACAATCTAATGTATCTGTATCTGTATCTCTATTTCTGACAAGGGCCATGTTTGTAGACTTCCTCATCAACTTCTTGAATCAAAATGGACAAATATATGCAGTTTTCAGAAATGAGTGAGGCTTTCATGCCTATTTACCTGTTTGAAAGTCTAGGGATTTGCATTAATTACCCCCCAGCTTTGATAAAACAGCCTTTTTCTGAATCTATGCATCCATAATGCTGTGCATCTTGGTGTTACGGTCTTTGAAGTTCTTGTGCTTCCAAGGACTTTAATCTGTCACAAACGGAAATGAGCCTGTACTGATGGGGCCAGGTTGTAGTGGCAAAACGCCACCAGTGGAGAATTTACGCCTTGATATTTGAAATCTCAGCAACAACTGCCATGTAGATTTAATCACAGTATATTGTATCTAATGAGCTACAAGTGAAGCATGAATAACTGAAAGAAATTCCTAAAGTAGAGAAGCAAAAATTCTTTTGTGACCTCTTTGGTTTTATATGTTTTGTCTGGAGAAAAACCAGAGATATTAATAAAATAAGAAAAAAAAAGACAGATTTTTTTTTTTTTTTGGCGGAGAGAAACAGGGGTTTTGCAGGTGTTTTAGGTATAACTATGGTTTGTAGCAAAGTGTGGACATCATTCATGAATGACTATCAAGAGAAAAAGGTAGTGAAAACATATAGTGAAATTTATGAATAATGCAAATCAGGAATGCCACTATTTAAAAAGCCTTATAAAGCTAGGATTCTGCTGCCCAGCTTACTTTAGCTGGTGGTCAATGAGTCCTAAAGGCGCTTTTAAGAAGCTCAGGTATGAAATCTCTGGATAGGTTATGGATCATATTAATAGAATCATCAAAGGCTCAATTGTGAATCTCTGATCTCTGAATTAGTATATTACAGCAATGCATGATTCAAATCATCCTTGATACCAAAACAGGGAAGGTGATTTTTATGAGACACTGTTAAAAGAACTTTGTAGACTACTGTCATGTGTGGGTGCAAACAGTGAAAACAAATAGCATGCACATGAACAAACTTCATATATGGAAGAAGAACACATGACATTTTTGTGCATACCTCATAGATATATTAGTCTTTTAAGAATCAATGAGCTTGTGGATAAATGTATTTTCATAAAATTGTTCAGGAGGATCTCACAGCAATTGCTCCTAAAAAGATAAAATTTTAATGAGCTGCATGATTCAACTCCACCCTGCAGCAGAATCACACATCCACTCACCCTCATCAGTAGGGTAGAGGAGAGACTGAAATGGTAAAATTTGTGAGTTGTTATAAAGGCAGTTTAATAGGTAAAGGAAAAGCTGCACACACAGGCAAAGCAAAATACGGAACTGAATCATTACTTCCCATTGGCTGGCAGGTGCTCAGGGCTACATGGTTACTTGGGAAGAAAAATGCTATAACTCTGAACATCCCTGTCTTCCTCCTTGTATCCCATAGCTTTTATTGCCGAGTGTGACACCACATAGTATGGGATATCTTTTCGGTCAATTGAGGTCAGTTGTCTCATCTGTGTCCTGTCCCAACTTCCTGTGCACCCCCAACCTGCTCACTGGTGGGGTGATGTGAGAAGGATTTGACATTTGGTGCTATGCAAGCTTTTCTATGAAGACAGTGAACTCTGTCCCAGCCAAAACCAGTACATAAGTTAAAAGAACTGGTCTTTCTGTGCTTTGGTAAGCAAAGAATAAATAAAAATAATATTTTTTTTAATAATAAATATTATTATACTAATAAACAAGAAGAGATTAATTTTCAGTGTATTTTACCAGTGCTGGAACCCCACCATGATATCTCCTGAGACTCATGATTAGTATAGTCATAACAGAGAGAAGAAAATACTGAAGAAAATAGTGAATAGTGCGAGGTAAAATTTGCACATAGAATTTAATCCAAATTTGTGATCACTAGTATCAAATCTGGTTGCTGAATTGAAGGAATATTTCATAATGCTGAATGATAAACCAAAAGGAAATTCAATGTTAATAAATACTGTGATATAGAGTGGATAAGCAGGAAGAATTAACAATGTTATGGAATAGAGCACAGATCTTGTTTGGAAATCTCAGGGAAAAAATTCTGTGAAAAAAGAGTGTGAAAACTGAATAAAAAGTTATTATTATGTAGCTATCATAATAAAAGCATCCAAAAATAGGTGGCTGAGATTATCAAGCAATAAATTTAGAGCAAACAAAATTGATTAAGTTGTATATAATGTATATAATGTGTGGAGCTCACAAATGTCAAGTATTGCAGACAATGGAACTGTAAATGCATTTTTTGAAAAGACTAGGAAAATTCAGAAAAAAGATTTTGTTGTCTGTTTAAAATAGGAGTTAGCTATATTCTCTGTTTCAATAGTATTTTAAACATTGATTGCCATAGCTAGGAGAGTGTATCGTTAAAAATACTTGTGATTACATCTTGTTATTGAGTAAGTCTCTGATCCATAACCCTTGTTTCTTAATATTAATTACTTTAGTTTCTTTTTCCAATTGCAATCAAGAAATAGTTAAGTAGGTGAAATGAAACTTTATTGTGAGCCAGCAGAGCAGTTCTTACATATTTAGAGAAGGGAAGAATGGAATGAAAATGATGAAGTACAGCAATTCTTGTTGGCAGTAGAAGAAAGTTTCAACTTCATAAACGTATCATAAATTGGTGGTTTTACATAGTGAGGAAATTTTAAAAAATCATGGACATAATTTGTAGTGGTAATAAAGGCAGAACATGCAAACAGGACTCAAAAGGGGGCCTGAAAGTTTCTCATCATGCATGTGCTGCTGCACTGGATTATTTCAGAGCTGTCAATAATAGAATCATTTAGGTTGGAAAAGAGCTTTAAAATCACCAAATCCAACCATTAACTCAGCGCTGCTAAGTTCACTATTATATTGTCTTCCTAAGCGCCCCATATGAACATTTTTTAAATACTTCCATGGATGAGCCTTCCTACCCTCAAGCACAGTATCACTCCCACCCAACTTTGTGTTGTCTACAAATGTATGAAGGGTGCACTCGATCCCCTTCCCCAGATCATTGCTAGAGATATTAAACAGAATTAGCCCCAGTACTGACCCCTGGGGAACACCACTTTTGATAAGTCACCAACTGCATTAAACTTCATTCATCACCACTCTTTGGGTCATACAACCAGTTTTTTACCCAGCAAAAAGTATACCTGTCCAAGCCATTAAGAGCCAGTTTCTCCAGGACGCTGCTGTTGGAAACAGTGTCAAAGCCTTCACTAAGATCTAGGAAGGCAACATCCATAGCCTTTCTCTCATTCAAGAAGCAGGTCATCTTGTCATAACAGGAGATCAGGTTAGCCAAACAGGACCTGCCTTTCATAAACCCGCACCTACTGGGACTGATCACCTGGTTGTCCCATGTGGCCACATAGAAATGTGTGGGTTTAAGTGGTGTATAGAGTCGCTGACCATTGTCCCTTGAATTATGGAGGCTTCATTTTGCTTGTGTTCCTGTCTTCTAGCTCAGGGACCTGGGTGCCCAAGGAACAAGAGAAACGAGTAGTCTTAATATTTAAGACTGTCCTGCGTTCTGCTGTAAGTTATTTTTCTCCTTTCTTTGTAGCTGGTGCAGTGCTGTGTGTCAACTTCAGTTTGAGAACAATGCTGATAACACACCAATGTTTTAGTTGTTGCTAAGTAATTCTTACCTTGATCAAGGACTCTTCAGTCTGTCATGCTCTGCCAGTGAAGAAGGGAATGGGAAACGGGGAGGAAGCCCTCCTTTTGGGGCTAATGGATTTATAGAAACATTTCTTATTGTCTTTTACAGCAGTAGACAGATTAAGTTCTAGTTTGGCCTTGCCCCTTCTAATTTTCTCCCTACACAACCCTACAATATCCTTGCAGTCCTCCTGAGTTGCTTGCCTCTTCTTCCAAAGGTCATAAACTACCCTTTTTTTCTTCCTGAGTTCCACGCAAAGCTTTCTGCTCAGGAAGGCTGGTCTTCTCCCTCTTCATCTCATCTTTCTGCACATGGGGATAGTCTGCTCCTGCACCTTTAAGATTTCCTTCTTGAATAATGTCCAGCCTTCCTGTTGTCCCTTGCCCTCCAGGACTGCCTCCCAAGAGACTCTGTCCACCATGACAGGACTTCGGGGTGTTGGTTGATGAGCAACTGAACATGAGCTGACTTCAGTGTGCACTTGCAGCCCAGAAAACCAACCATATCCTGGGCTGAATCAAAAGGAGCGTGACCAGCAGGTTGAAGGAGATGATCCTGCCCCTCTACTCTGCTTTTGTGGGAACCCACTTGGAGTATTGTGTGCAGTTCTGGTGTCCTCAACATAAAAAGGACATGGAACTGTTGGAACAAGTGCAGAGAAGGGCCACGAGGATGATCAGGGGACTGGAGCACCTCCTGTATGAAGACAGGCTGAGAAAGTTGGGGTTATTCAGCCTGGAGAAGAGAAGGCTGCGTGGAGACCTCATAGCAGCCTTCCAGTATCTGAAGGGTCTATAGGAATTCTGGGGATGGTCTATTCATTAGGGACTTTAGTGACAGGACAAAGGGTAATGGGTTAAAACTTAAGTAGGGGAAGTCTAGATTGGATATAAGGAAGAAATTCTTTCCTGTTAGGGTGGTGAAGCACTTGAATGGGTTGCCCAGGGACGTTTTGAATGCTCCATCTCTGGCAGTGTTCAAGGCCAGGTTAGACAGAGACTTGGGTGGCACGGTTTAGTGTGGGGTGTCCCTGCCTATGGCAAGGGGATTGGAACTAGATGATCTTAAGGTCCTTTCCAACCCTAACTATTCTATGATTCTATGAGTCCAATAATAATTCTGTGCATTAGCATTAAATATATATTGTTTAAATCATACAAATAAATCCTGTCACATTCTATTTTATTCTCAGTGCCCTATGCATGAAATAAGAAATTTAGACATTAGAAGACTCTTTGTGTATCCCTGTAACTATGCAAATCCATTATTGCCATTGCTACTGAAAAGCCAAAGGCTTTGTCCAAAATTCCCAAGACCTCGAACTGTGAATTTGAAGAACTGCTGTATCTACACTTGTCTTGGACTGTCTAGAGCTTTATTTATCTATCTTAGCTGTAAAAACAGTTTTCAAACATCCAAGTAATTATTACTTTATTTTCTTTAGATTTGGCTTACTTTTGTGCAACAGTATAACAAAACAGCTATTATAGTAATGGTTTTGATAAATGTCTGTAACTAGTAATGGTAAACCCAAATGACTCTATGTAGAATAACTTGTGACCCTAGAACAAAACTCAGTGTAGAGAACTGAAGGCTTGGTAACACAAGGCTTGAAAACATATAGTTGGAGTTGATAACTGAGGGTCACTCTGTGAACTATTCACCAATAATCAATTATTAGCCATTAAAGGGATCTAAAACTGGGAGCAGGGCAAAACTTTCTTGAGAGGTTATAAATTTGAGTGTTCTGTGGGAATGGAGACAAGAAGAAGAAAGTTCAGAAAAATTTAGAAAATACAAAAATTTGACCCTAGCATAAGGAGTAATAAACATCTCTGTGAAAATTATAATTTCCCCTGTGGAGGAGTTGGGGTGCTGATGACCCTTTGAAACCCGTATTTCCTACTTCCGTCTCAGTGAAGATTGATGCCTCTGACCCTAAGACTTAACGGGGTACAGATCAGGAAGCTTAATACTAGAGAAAAGGTGAGAATATTAAGAGAGACTGTGTGTGCAGTTTCATTACCTTGTATAGAATTGTGTCATCTAGGACACAAACTGAGTCCTTAAATTAAAAACACAAACAAAAACATGTTTCTTCTTAGTTCATTCCAAAACAAGCTAACAAAATAATTGACTTAAATAGGCACCCACATCTTTCGGATCAGTTATCACTCATATCAACTGAGATGTTCCATCATCTCAGCCTACTGGTATACTCTTTGATTCTTTCATTGTTTCATTTCAATTGACAGGATAAAGCTTTTTGCAAATTTTCTCTGAATTACAGCTGCTTAGAATATATTTGCTTGGACTTTGATTTTTTAAAAAAAATTTATAAAAAGCTTGAATATATGGACTTCTTTTTTTCCATAAAACCCCAGAGAGAGAATTTAAGTGCATTTGAAATAATAAGAAGTATCTACCAGTGCACAAGACCCCCCAAAAGATTTACAGGTTCAAATTTCATATTGAAAACCCCAAAACACACTGAGCTCCCATTTGCCTTTGATAACAGCTCAGTCTTTTGAATCAAAACGATTAGAACATGCTGAGAGAATAAACAAGGAAATGCATTTTGTGTTAGGGTAGCTGTTTCAGGATTATATCTATTTTGCTGTATTTTTGTGCTGATTTTGGAGTACTCTACAGTGGAAGTAAACTGTTGAGTAGGTTGATGTTTCCAGGAACTAAAAATTGATGAGACAACAGTTTAAGATGTGTTAGACCAGAGACATATGTCATCATAAAAAAAAAGTCTAACTCCCCAGTGCAACCTCTTGTTTGAAGTTGCTTCTTGTAAGAGGGCATCTGCATTGTTCTGCTCTTGAGAAACAGCCTTAAGGTCAACCCACACAACTTCCCTAATTAAACCACTGAAGCTAGATAGACATATAATTTGTAGTTTACTTAAAAATCAATTTGACAAATCAAAAGTTTCCAAAGCAAGAAAAGCACAAAACAGGGACTATCTCATGCCTAGTGGAACTAATTGAAGTTACTATAGTGTTTGTAATCGTTGACTCTTTGAACTTCAGGGTTTTCCCACTTTATCCAAGACATTTCACCCAATCAAACTAAAAAGTAACTAAAACCTTTAAATCAGTCAGTCTTAATAAGCTTTTCTTAGACATGTTACCAAAAGAGTTTGAGGAAGCTTAAACTAGCTGAGTGTGATTTTACTGTTAACTAATATACAGTTTTCTTCCACTTCTGCAGTCTCTAAGTATATTCAATTAGTAAATACTGAATCAAATCACCTATATGGGAAATCTCTGTTGTACGTAAAATCTTTCTTGGATTTAACTCTAGTTTCACCTGCCTAATGCAAAAGCATAGTTTCATTTGTCAAAAATAGATGTGAGGGTATTAGAGTGACAGCAAAACAGAATTAAAGATTATATCATTAAAAAGGCCATATGTGAAACAGTCATGAAGCCATTTGGCATTAGCATTTTTGTGACTTGTCCTGGAATTTTTCTGCAAGAAGTTACTGTAATACTGTTTTGGTAGGGGAAAGCTTTCTTTTTTTTTTTTTTTTTTTTTTTTCCAAAGTAGATAAATGACTGGAGTCAGAGTGTGAATTCTAATAGCACTTTCATGTTCTTGGTGGAAGATGTGTAGTCATAAGGTTGAATATTTAATTATGATAACTCAGGGGCATTAGACATAATTGATTACAAAATAGTCCTGTTACACCCAGAATATTTCTTTCGGGATTGTTGGCAAAGCATGGAAGTGACCATGTTCTGTCTTAGCAAATATACGTGTGAACTGATAGCTTAGGAACAGAGTGAAATAAAAGATGTCAGAAAGGACCAAGAATATATTTTTTTCAGCTGCTAGAATATTATTTTGCTTGTGCTCAAATTAGCATACTCTGGATGAATGCTGACCTAAAAATATCTAGATCTGTTTCATATAAGAGTGTTTGAAATGGGCTTGAGATGAGGCTAGAATTAGAACAGCATATATGGTGGACAGACACGTAGTCAGGGGCAGAAGTCCCCTGATAATTCTTAAT
Organism: Loriculus beryllinus; assembly: GCA_039877255.1. NCBI lineage: Eukaryota > Metazoa > Chordata > Aves > Psittaciformes > Psittacidae > Loriculus > Loriculus beryllinus. The sequence goes on along the minus strand of JBCJKH010074783.1, from coordinate 4,526 downwards.
TTATCTAACTTCTCTTGAAGTTTTTTACAGTCTGGTTATGTCAGTAAATAGTCTCAACTCAAAATTAACAATGAAAGGAACCTAGCAGTTGCTATTGGGTGTAATTTTCACACCTAGAAATCTCTCATAGACAATAATGAAGAAAGAAATATGTTAAGACTCCATTATGTTTTATCAGCAGTGGTGAGGAAAGGAGTAATTCTAGTCCTGTACAAATGATAAAAACTTCATACTGAGTTTCCAGGAAGCAAATCATTCTAATTGTACGCTTGTGACTGAAACCCTATCATACATGAAAAGAGGATCATCGCTGAAGTAATGCTGTTAGCACCAGAACTGTACTAACAACTCATGAATATTTGACTTTTATTTTCTGTGAAAAGGAACAGAAAAAAGAAATAAGCTGAAATATTTTATTAGTGGAAGGAAATATATTTTATAAAATAAGTTATGCTACCTTGAAATACTATGCTTAAACCTGGTTATCATGAATATGAGTCTCAAGGAAGTTGTGACTGCTCCATCCCTGGCAGTGTTCAAGGCCAGGTTAGACAGAGCCTTGGGTGGCACGGTTTAGTGTGGGATGTTCCTGCCTATGGCAAGGGGATTGCAACTTGATGATCTTAAGGTCCTTTTCAACCCTAACTATTCTATGATCCCATGATTATATGACACAAGCTTATTATACAAGTGTGTTGTTTCAAGCCTCCCCCCTTTTTTTCCCCCTCCTCAATATGAATATTGGAGTATAAAATGACCTTATTAATGACCTTGAGGTCCATGGATTAAAGTGATTGCAAAGGCAAGTCTTCTGGAAGACAGGAAATTATTTATGATGTTGTCAAATAGATTTAAACAATGTCGTATAAGTGTCCATTTTCAAGTTAAACTGAGCTTTGACTTTCCTAAATACATTCCTGCATGCCCAGTCAGTGCTATAACATTTCCTTGAAGGAAGCCACCTGCCACATGCTTCCTTTCTGTATTTGAACTCAGTCAAGAGTTTCCTATTTGGGCAACCTGGCCTCCAGCTATGCCTGTCTATTCTGTTCTGCAGATGGATGGACAGCTCTGTCTCTTGGAGAAGCTGTGGCAGACCAATTTTCCTAAGTTCTTCTATCCTTCAGAGCAGCCTCAAATGACAATCAGCTTACCTGCCCGTCTGCATACCTTGAACAAGCCAAAGCTTGCTCTTCTGAAATCCAGGGTCAGCTACTCGCCTTTCTCACATCCCCTGGGAGGAGTTAAGTATATTGCAAATTATCCAAGAAGCTTTTTGTCTGTTTTTGTTTCTCAGTCTCTATTGTCCTAACTAATTCCTTGTAATTACAACAATAATTTTGTATGGTTTATACCGTACATATAGTACCTCATTTTGGTATTGAAGTAATTTATCCTAACAAAAATTGTCAGAAAAACAATTCAGAAATATTTAGGAGAACAGAGAAAATATCGCTTATGAACAGAACTTAGAATAAGAACCAGTTTGGGGTAATGGATGATGAAGTAAGTCAGTTAAATAAAATAATTACAAAAAAGTGGTAAGATAGCACAGAAAACTGTCCATACACAATTGTATTCAGAAAATAAAATCCCATGCTATTCTTCAACATCTAATTTTGCCAGCATCTAATTTTAATTCTTCTCTTCCATGTCAAAATATGCATTATAGGTTCATCTCTCAATAATAAACTTGTTTCTCTTTCTCTCTGGTAAAGTTTTTCAAGTACAAATGTAAATTGTGCATTTCAACTATGTTTTTATAATGTGTCATAAATTTATTGAAATTCCTGAAAGTATGAAGGTCCTGCATTGTTTTGTTGTAAACTGACAGTACTACACTTTCTGTAGTCCTGTGAAAGAATGGCAAGTAACCTTAGTGTACATACATAGACTGAATATGCGTTCAGGCTCCTGCATAAAAATGCACTGAAATTGTATCTGAATATAAATGATTTGAGGGCTGGAGCACCTCTCTTATGAAGACAGGTTGAGAGACTTGGGCTTGTTCAGCCTGGAGAAGAGAATGTTCCTTATAGCAGGGAGATGATAGAACAGCTTTCCAGTATCTAAAGGAGTCCTGGAAGAATGCTGAAGATGTACTTTTTACAAGGGCATGTAGTGACAGGGCTAGAGGGAATGGTTTGAAACTGAAAGAGGGCAGATTTAGACTTCAGGAAGAAATTCTTCACTATGGGGATGGTGAGTCACTAGCACAGGTTATCCAGAGAAGCTGAGGCTGCCCCATTCCTGGCAGTGTTCATGGTCAGGTTGGAGTGGGCTTTGAACAACCTGGTCTAGCAGAAGATGTCCCTGCTCATGGCAAAGGGGGGTGGGGGCTGGATCTCTTTAAGGTCTCTTTCAACCATAACCATTCTATGATTCCATGATCATTTTGTTCATTGAAGAACACAACATGAAAGAATAATAAATTATGATAATTCAGCTGTGTAAAGTTTAAATTTGCATAGAAATATTAAACTAAATTTAGTTGAGGAGGATTTTGCCTCTAAGTAATGGTGGAAAGGTAGTTTGTAAGGGCAGAAATCTGCGTGCTTTGTAAATACACATAGAAGAACACCCAATATTTTCTCATCTTTTGTTTTACATATTTGGCTGAACACAGATTGATCTACAATATACATCCACACGTGGTTAGATGACAAATGCATATAGGTTTTTACAGATTTCTTTTCCCATTAAATGGTAGCATTTCATTGTCTGTGTTTAAAACCTCTCTCAAAAAAAAACAATATAGCAGAATAAAAGCAACGTACACCTTAGCTCTAAGCCGAAGTATGGAGTATATCAGCTGTCATGGACTGAATGAAAAAGAAAGAGGCAGTCTGTGTGAATATCACCAATTTCCATTTGCATTCTCATTGAAGTTGAGTTTTTTTTTTTTTTTTTAAATACATGTTTTGGCTGCCTTAATGGTAGATTCTTCAGGACAATTTTAATATTGTCTCTGTACAGTACTCTTAAGGCTGGAACTGAAATTTCTTCATCATGACAAGGATTTTTATATCACGGCACAATCAGTAATATCTCCTTGGTTTCTAAATCTCTTTCTTCCTTCTGGATTTTTGCCTACCTTGATGAGCCTTTTATTAAAGATTTTTTATTTTTTTTTAAATGCTGACTTCCATCAATGTGTTTATTACCAATGGCTTTCCAATAGACTCCTTTGACAAAATGTAGTTTTGTCAGTGAGATTTTGGAACATTCGAATAAGAGTATCTATCCCAAATTTGTTTGCTAGCCTGCAGCAACTGGCTAACAGGTGATCTTCATAGACTTAGCTTACAGCTACTCCTGTCTCCTTTTTTTTTGCTTACCCACTGGTAGAGATGGTTCAGCTAGAACAATCCAAATTTGGACTTCATATTCACACTGACAGAGACACAGACACTCCTCCTTTGCAAGGATTTTGCACATTCTTGTAATAGATAGGAAGTGTTAACAAGCTAATTTCTGACACCCTGGCCCTGATAGTATGTAAAACCAATTTGCCAACATGGTTCTAATGAGGAGAAAACAAAATAGCAGTAATAGTGAGGATCTTTTTGACACTCCAGAAAAAGAGAAGAATTGCTGTTGTCACAGTTTCTTCTCTCAGGAGAAAAGAGAGAGGAAAATGCTTCAATTGTTGCTAAATTCAGCCACTGTATGTTTATGCAACTTTTTAAACAGATCATACCATTCATTGTGGAAATGCATCTGTTTCTTGGTGCAGCACCTGACTAAGTAGAGGTATAAGGTGTTATTCAAAGCTCTTTAAAAAGGTTATCTATGATTTAGAACATTTTGCCAATTTGTCTTCCCATGGTTGTATTTCACATATCATTCATACATGCTAATATTCTACTTCATTCTAAGTAAACCCAGCTTTTAATGAATCAGGAAAAGTCTGAGCTAGTTTGGTTTCTACCTTCTTCTGAATTTCTCTCTTAAATTTATTAAACATACTGCCCATGAAAAAGTAGTGGGAGGCATCCATGCCCAACCAAGCCCAGGGGTGTTAGAATTAGATGACCTTAAGGTCCTTTCCAACTCTAACCATTCTGTGATTCTATGATACTTTAATTTTTATGTCTAAATAACGTATTCATGATTTTATTTCCCTCCATCTTCTTTTTCTTTTCTGCCATTTTGCTTACCATTTCATTCCTAATGTCAAGATTTTTTTTTCTTTTCTTTTCTAATGCAAGCATCCACTATATAAGAAATACAAGTCAGCATTGCAGACCAAAACATGCTTTAGGATTCTGAGATGACAAAGCAAGCTCCCCAAAGGTAATACAATATGAAGCTGTCTTCTGTAATTCAGATTTCCAACAAGTTTTTTCAAAAGGTAGCCAACTGTGCTGTTGGCTAGTTCCCTTTACGATGTCTAGAGACTGTTTTTAATTTCAAACCATTAACAGCACAAAACTACACCAGTTTCAATTAACTACATTGTGCCTATTTTCTTTAGTAAAGCAACACTTTATCCAAAGGAAACAAGATTTTTTTTTTTTTGGCTT
>JBCJKH010074776.1:36080-52700 GCA_039877255.1 Loriculus beryllinus | reverse complement strand
CCCCCCCCCCCCCCCCCCCCCCCCCCCCCCCCCCCCCCCCCCCCCCCACCGCCGACCGACCGACACTCAGCTGAGCCAGAATTAGCAGCAGATCTGTGGAGGGACCCCATTTCCACCCTATTAATAATTCATCCCAGCTCTGCCTTTACCTGCTCACAAACAGCAAACAGCTTGTTAGCAAGGATGGTTTTCTCCCCTTTTGCTGTCTCTGCCCTAATAAGAGCCCTGTGCAAATGGCTGGGGAGAGGAAGGAGGCAAGAGAAGGACACACAAGCAAGCAAACCACCCCACCAGCTCACCCTGACCTTCTCCATCCCACTGCCACAAGACTCCCTGCCCTGGACCCTGCTACCCCCCCCCCCCCTCCAGAGCAGCCCTTCTACCGCAGAGGTGAAACTGCAGAATAACCACAGATGCTTTCCCAGGACCTGCCAATGGGCCCCTTAAAAGCATCTTTTTGGAGGGTTACCATGAAGAGGAGAGTGATGCCTTCAGGGTGTGTGGACAAGGGGTTTGCTGGAGCATTCCCAAGCACCTGCGCAGGCAGCCTCTGGGAAAACTGCATCTTCTACCACATCAGACCGCTTTGGGACTGTCTAAAATATATGGAGCTTGACCAGAGTGCTATTTAAAAAGATAAACAAATAGAAGAAAACATTGCATCTTGAAGAAAGCTGTTAAGACATGGTTGCGAATAGGTGCATTTTGCGTCACCTCACTGAGGAACTCTCTCTGCACGCCAACAGACATCCCAAAGCGGCGCAGGCAAAGCTGTTCCTGATACATTTGGCAGGTTTGAGACACATCCATGCTGCAGGGAAAGCTTGCTTGGGCATGGGAGGATGTGGCCTCCTCATATTCCCTGGAGCATTGAGCCAGGAGGATGCAGACCTTTACTCAGTCTCACAGGGAAGGGGCAGTGTGGGGCTGTTTTGCTCAAGAGGAGCCTTGTATTTCTCCTGTTATCCCCCTGCTCCCAGCCATTCCTCCCAGTGAGTTCTGCCACTTGCCAGCTGTTGGGAATAATCACTGTAAATTAATTACCATTGCTTCACCCCCTGATCCTTCTCAGCCCATGAATAGAGTGAAAATTAATTGCCAGAGAGCACTTGCAGTTCTCGGGGAGTCCCATCCCAGCCACTGGCACAGTACGGTTTATGCCCTGAAGCATGAGATTTAATTACCCACAAATGTTATTTTTGATCATAAAATCACCTTGTCTTTTCATGAACGCAGATAGAGCAGTTGAACCCTCAGGTCAGAAGCAGCGAGAGTGAAAATACCCCCTAATGATGTCAGGATGAGCCTGTGTTTTCGCCCTGGTAAATGCAATTGGTTAGGAAAGAGCATCCTGTGTGTCCTGGAGCAGTTATTGGAAGGAAAACCAAGGAAGTTTCCCAAAATATGCATTGACCAGGGTGGCCCTTGTCAAAAACTTGTGTTGGAGAAAATAGCTGTAACTCTATCAGTGGGGAGGATGAAGGTGATGGAGCCAGGGATGAAGCTGATGGAGCCAGCATCTTCCCTGCTTAATGGGTTATTTCTCAGTGTTGAATCATAGTGCTGACAGGAACCCACAGCCTAGCCAGGTTAAGAACAGGGACAGAGACCCCTGAAAATCCCCAGCAGAGCCAGGGAAGCTCATACCTGTCATGAACTGCAGCTGGGCATAAGGAAGCAGGAAAGCAAACACACCAAGACAATTGGTTTGGCTTTATCCTGCAGCTTGATGAGCAAGTGGATGCAGTTTGGTGCTGGGCAGGGAAAAAATACAGCTTCTGGTTGTCCTCTGCTCCTATCCACAAGATAGGGACCCTTGTATCTCCCATGACCATCAGTCCTCCCCATGACAGATGGGTTGATCAGGGAAGGGGCAGCTGCAGGACACCCATGGTGGCACTGGTCCACATCGAGTACCTGAGCAGGGCAAGAGGGATCAGGTGCACACAAGGATTTTGCTGATGCAGTTGTTTTGCAGGACCTGGAAGAAATCTGATACCAACTTAAGGGCTTTGTTGCTGTGTGAGGCAACGCAAGGACTTTGTGAGCCTCATGAGATAACCTTTAACAGAAAAGGCAGCATCGTAGGTGCCCGGAGAGAAGCAGAAGGGCCTTGGGATGCAGCTGAGAGCTCCTTGAGCATCGTGGCTGGATGGGACAGATGCTAAGGAGGGAACTGTCCCCTCCCAGGTGGTTCAGACCAGGATTTTCTTGGCCATAAGCAATCCCAAGGAGTGAAGGTGGTTTCTTTGCCATCGCCTGTCCCACTGAAATTGCTCCAGCAAGCACCCTAGTCACAGGCCAGCAAAAAAGCTGCTTCCCTGGAATTACTGCTGCTGTTTTCCCTGGGATCACTTGTGCCACTCAGCAAAACTGCATGAAAACCTACAAATGAGAGGGGCAGCACCATGCAAACCCCTCTCAGCCACAGCCCCTCCGATTCCCTTGGCCAAGGCACCATTAAACAAATCACACTGGGTTATAAGAGCCATGATGAGCATCCTTAGCTGAGAAGCACAAACTTTCTCATCATCTGCTTAGTTTGCCTTGCTCAAAACCTATTTTTTTCTCCTATTATTATTATTACTACTACTACTACTATTATAATTATTATTATTAATTGTGGAGCTAGTGGTTGCAATGCTTTCCAGCTTGCCTTTGGCATGGAGATCTCCTAAAAGGTGCAGTTTTATTTCTGTGCAGCTTTCACCATTCACAACAGATGTCTGGTTTGTTTAAAATATTCAACAGCCTAATGATTAATCAAGTAATTTCACCTACAAAAAAATATAATGTTATGCTATGAAGCTTAGAAATGGCATTATCTGCTTGGGAGAAAAAAAAAGAAACCAACTTTGTGTGCTCATTAAGAGCTCTAGAAACCAGCTGGGCTTCTATCGTGGCAGTTTCCCCCCATTTCCTCCCTTCCCAGCAAGGTGGGGAGCAGCTTTGCTGCAGCATCCTGGATTCCTATCATCACGCCTTGTCAGACCAATATCTTGTTTCTTAAATCTTCCTCAAGGAGCAAGTCCCTGCTGTCACCTTCAGAAAGTCTCTTTTGCAACATTTCTGCCCAGCACCAACCCCAAGCACTAAGAGAAAGCAAAATCTAAAGGCTGGGTCTGCATTTTCTACAATGAGAATAGTGGAACACTGGAACAGGTTGCCTGGAGAGGTTGTAGATGTCCTATCCCTGAAAGCATTCAAGGTCAGGTTGGACAGGGCTTTGAGCAACGTAATCTGGTTGAAGATGTCTTGTTCGCTGGAGGGGGGATGGACTAGAGGCCTTCTAAAGGTTCCATCCAAGCCAAACCATTCTATGATCTGCCCTATGGAGGCACAATGATGCTGTGATGCCCTTTGTTAGGACAACTTGTCCTCAACAAGGCTCTTACAGGTTGCCCCTTTGGGCTGAGCTGATGCTGAGCAATTTGCAGTGCTTTTTGGTACACCCTCAAGAAATGAGCATCCAGAAGAACATGCCAGAGAGCTGGAAACCCGCAATATCTAGTTACTGTGAGGACACTCACGACTGATTTAATGGCATAAGACTCAAAGCGAACTGGTTTATTTTAAGCTCACTGAGACCAAGTTTGCCTGGCTAATGCATTCTGACTTTTAGATTGAAGGCTTAAATATCTTGAGACTTTGGGCAGATTCTTTGGAGGACACACGGTTTGGAGGAGGAAACCAGAGTCAAAAATAACACCTGGAATTGTTTCAACAATACTATAACTGATCTTACTAGGACCAACGGAGCAGCCAAAGCATGGCCATCTGCTTCCGCTCCCCCCTGCCCTCCCGGCTGACTTCAAACCACCCCACCAGCAGAAAATGCATTGAGCATCCCGTGGAGGAAGGACAATTCAATAAACCTGAAACCAAAAAGGAACACTTCATTTTAGCAGAGGAAGCTGTAGTGGTGTGACTCACTCCATGGCTTTTGAGGCTCCCCCCCTCCCCACACCTTTCAGCACTGCCACTTAAAGGTTATTTTTGTGTTTGCCCTGTTACAAACCACACAGCTCTCGAGCCGTGTACTGCTCCAAAGCATCGGGGTGGTTAAAGACAGCTTTGGTGCCTGCTGAGCTGAGCATGCTTAAGGGTTGGGATATACAGGAGCCATCAGGGATTGTGTGTCCATTCCCTGGGATGAGCATATGGGACACGGGCAGAGTTTTGGCTTCACTTCTTCCTGCTCTTGACCTGCCAAGTTCCCTGCCAGGGACATGCCTGGCCAGGCCTGTCCCTCCAGACAGGACACTGGGATTGGGATCATGCTTGTCAGACTCTGTTGCTCCTGGGAAACCTGTCCCACTCTGTATATCCTTTACTTGTCTGAGTAATGCTTTCTTATTGTGGTCTGTCCTTCTCTGTGTAATTTGGACACTGCTTAAGGAAGCCTTTGAAGAAAGCCCTGATAGCAGCATCATCCATAGCCCTGAAGGTGAAGCTTGCCACTGCGGCCAGCTCAAGATGCAAATACTCAGTGGATACTCATCTCACACCAGCTCAAGTGCTTTGGCAACCCTAATGGCTGCCACATGGAAGGAAAGGAATGCACATGGCCAGGACAGCTCTGTGCAGACTCCTGCTCATACAGAGCCGCTCTGAGAGGCAGGGCAGGTTTATCAGGGAGATTCCTGCTACCATCCCAATCCAATTCCCTTCCTGAGCCCACCGAGCCACTGCTCTACTGCACCCTCCTTCAGACAAGAGGTGGAAATGGACTTCTAGGATGGTCTTTTCAAGACCATCCTATTAAGCCATCTGTATGACCACATTGGCGGTAGGACCATACTGCAACACAATATGTTGCCTCATATACACAGGAAACATACTCAGAGCCCCCGGTGCTTCAGCTGATGGGGATTTTTCTTCCTTCTCCATCAGTCACTGCTGTAAAGCTGTGCTAAGAGGCAGCTACATCCCCCAGCAGGAAGCTGTGTCTCATTAGCAGAGGTAAACAATTCCCCTGAACGTGACAAGTCAAGAGAGCACATTAAATATGTCAGAATCTCAGGGGGTTTTAACCCCTGCTCTGGAACAGGGTGTTGTGACAGGAGAGGAGGCCTCAGCATGGCACAGAGCCCCACTGCACCCCAGCTGGCATCTCCCCTTGCTTGGGGCATCTCCCCCTGTTCAGGAGGCAGGTGAGGTGCCCTCAGCCTCACCCACCTGAGCAAGCTTCAGCACTCCCCATTGATTTCCCTCTCTCAGTTGGCACAGTTTCACACAAGATAATAAAAACTACCCATCCATGTGCTTCTAAAACATCAACCAAAGCATCCATTCAGTCACCTCCCCACACCAGGCCTCAGCAGCTCCAGTTGCAGCTCTTCCAGCACACATGGATATGGCAAAAGCCACAGGCTGCTCAAGTTAAGGTAGTAACAGGCAAAGCAAATCCCTGCACGGCACTTGCGGCTTTACCATAGGGTAGGTGCATGTGAAAGCAAGACAGTGCTGCAAACTGTATGAGTTTTGCCCTGTTTTATCAAGTGGCTTCTGTTTCCCCTGGCAGCCTCATGCACACACACAACAGCACATACTTTATTTACAGGAGTCCCCTTTTCTCCCCAAGGCTGCCACCACATCCCCTGCAAAGGAGCCTGGTGCTCATGTACAGATCAGCTGCTCGCTGTTTGGTGTTATCCCGGCTGCTGGCGGAGCAGCCTCCTGCCTTATTTACAGCGTGCTACTCACACACTGCTCAGAACAGAATTATTTATGTCCTCGCAAGCTTTTCCAGGCTCCTCAACGCTGTGGCCTCCACTCACGGTGCAAACAGGTGCTTGCATTCAGTGGGGATCTCCAAGCTGGTGAGAGGCACCAACGGCCGTTTTACAGACACAGAGTGAAGAAGCTCTAAGTAGTTCTCAAGGTGGCAAAGCCCAGATTCTACAAAGCACCTGATGTTACACAGCAGCTTCCATGTTCAAAGCAAAGCCCCACTTTGCACCTGAGAGCACCCATTTATACAAACCAGACCACCTCCTCTGTTCTGCCTGGGGTATACAGAGGGCACCCTAAAAAGCAGATCACAAGCACTGAGGCTCCAGCTGTTTCCCAGGTCAAAGCAAGCCCATGGTGCAGGATCGGTCCCCAGTGCCATGGACACAGAAGCAACCTCTTCCCATGCTTGCATTAGGGCTCTCCCAGCACTGGAACTCAACCAGCCTTCACAGACCACAGCTCTGCACCTCATTTCACTGAGCCCCCAGGTACCAGCTTCAGTCCCCTGGCCCCAGTACACAGCTCCCTGTACACAACATCACACACAAAGCATTCGCAAACCAAAGCACAAAACCCAGCTCAGTCTTACCTTGCAGATCCATCGTGCTCAGGAGAGTCAGACCTCACACCCCAGCAAGCTCCTCACCTCCAACCATCAGCTCTGACCATCTCCAGCTGCTTTATCACCTCCTCCTCCTCCTCTGCCAGGTGGCTCTGTCTCCCTGACGAGGGTCCCACTGCAGCAGAGCCTGTTGGTGATCCAATCCCTCCGTGATCCTGGGGACTTTGAGCCTGAGAGGGAGGTAAAGTGACTGCAAAGAGATGCTTCACATGCAGAAAAGGTTTGCACTGTGTTGCAGAGATTTTTTGGCAGATAGTATCCAAATTACAGCCTCACATCATCCCCATCTGACCCACACTCCTAGAGGCAGGGGCTACAGGGCAAGTGATAATGGGCTTTAACACACACAGAGCTAAGCAATAAACCCATTGGCACAGCTAACCCTGATGACTGCCTCCAAAACGTTTCGGGTGTGACCTTGACAATATGTTCAGCACATGTGGATCTGTGTGTGTGTCCCTGCAACACGTGCAAGCTCAGCCATGCACCATCACTTGTGGGCAGAATAGGACAGTGGGACCTTTCCTCCCATTGCCCAAGCCTGCCTGATCCTTGCACTGGAGCAGGGATGATCACGGCTTTCCATACACTTGTAACACAGCCAAGTTTAAGAGAAGTTTCTCAGAGGCTGTCTCAGGGAAAATGCTTTCTATGAAATTTGCCCCCGTGCCAAACTGAAAGGCCTTTTTCCAAAGGGCCTTTCAAAGGAAACAGTTCAGCCGTTCTTATAGCAAAGGCAAAGCCGCATCTGTCTTAAGTTCACGCTCAGAAACAGCATCACCCAAAGCCAGACCCATGGCATGCTCCAGTTCAGCCCAGCAGTTCACTATAGGGATGCTGGGGAGGGACTCTTCATTAGGGACTCTAGTGACAGGACAAAGGGTAATGGGTTAAAGCTTAAACAGGGAAGGTTTAGATTGGACATGAGGAGGAAGTTCTTTCCTGTTAGATTGGTGAAGCACTGGAATGGGTTGCCCAGGGGGGTAGTGAATGCTCCATCCCTGGCAGTGTTTAAGGCCAGGCTGGACGATGCCTTGCATGGCATGGTTTAGTATGAAGTGTCCCTGCCCATGGCAGAGGGGTTGGAACTGGATGATCTTAAGGTCCTTTCCAACCCTAACTATTCTAGGATTCTATTCTATGATTCTACGACGCAAGCAGCTAAAACCAGGGCACAGTAACGGTATAAGCAATCCCCATGCGATGCGCAGGCATTGCCTTGTCTCTGTGACCGTTATTGTTGTTCCAGGAGAACCCATACCTGTGCAGTGATGAGTGCGATGCCTCCAACCCGGACCTTGCCCACCCGCCAAAACTCATGTTCGACAGCGAGGATGAAGGGCTGGCCACGTACTGGCAGAGCGTGACGTGGCGCCGGTACCCGGAGCCGCTGCTGGCCAACATCACGTTGTCCTGGAACAAGAGCATCGAGCTGACGGACGACATCGTGATAACCTTCGAGTACGGCCGCCCCACCATCATGATGCTGGAGAAGTCTCTGGACAACGGGAGGACTTGGCACCCGTACCAATATTACGCAGATGACTGCATGGAGGCCTTCAGCATGCCAGCACGGAGGGTCCGGGACCTCTCCACCACCAGTGCCAACAGGGTCCTCTGCACAGAGGAGTATTCCCGCTGGGCGGGCTCCAAAAAGGAGAAGACCGTGCGGTTCGAGGTGCGGGACCGCTTTGCCATCTTCGCTGGCCCCGACCTCAAGAACATGGACAACTTGTACACCCGGCTGGAGAGCGCCAAAGGGCTCAAGGACTTCTTTACCGTGACCGACCTGCGGATGAGATTGCTGAGACCGGCCCTGGGAGGCACCTACGTGCAGAGGGAGAACTTGTACAAGTACTTCTATGCCGTCTCCAACATTGAAGTCACCGGCAGGTAACGGCTGCTGTATTTCTTTGGGTGTCTCTTCAAAGAGGGATGAGAATAGGGTTACTGCTATAAGACTAAGCCATCAGTGTTTCTGTTGACTGATATGATGATCAGTGTTTCTCCCTCTAATATCCCTTCTCCCCAGGCAGGGTAGCATCAGTAATAAAACAGATTTGCCCTTACAGGCAGCATCTGGGGCACCTCCAAGGCTGTGTCTGAGAGAAGGGCTGTGACCAACCAGAGCTGGGACATGACTTGGATGGATGGATGGATGGATGGATGGACGGATGGATGGATGGATGGATGGATGGGGTCTGATTCCCTCTGATATCTCATCCCCAGCTCTGCAAACATGGCTAGCCTCTGCCCAAGAATCCCAGGGGTGGTGCTAGTGGATCTGGGAATGTGAGTGAGAAACGAAGCTCACACCACTGAATCCCAGCTCACTGCCAGTACAAGCAGGATGGGTCATTGCGAGTCATTCCTACACCCCTGGAGCAGCCCCAGTCACCCCTCTTTCTGTAGCACACCCCAACATATCTGGGGCAGGGGAAGGCAGGAGAGGGTTTGTTTCTCCTGGCTTTTGTTTTTCATTCCTCTGTACGGTGCCATATGTTACATTATGACATCAACCAAAAAAGCAAAGTAAGGTGGAAAAATGCCGAGATGGCTGATTTCCCACCCAGCTTGTGGTTTCAGCGTGTGTGAGACTTACAGGCAAGAGGGGAAAAAATCCCCCATCACCCACCCCGTGCTAACAAGAATCACCACAGCGACAGAGGAGCCGTTTGTATCGGCTCCAAACCATCCCCTTCTGAGGCTTGCAAGTGAAACAGAACTGTTTTGTAGGTGCCACCGAGGCTGGATTTGAATGGGCTCCAAGGGGAAGGAAGCAAGAGATGGGAGAGCCCTTTCCTCCCACAGGGGCAGGCAGGAGGCGGTGGTGATGGGATAGGTCTCGCTTGAGCATCCTATGGGATGAGCAGCCCGTGGTTCTTGGCTGGGCTGGATGCCTGCCATTGGGATTGCTTGGGGAGAAGCACTGGAAAGCTCAGGCACAGAGCAAGAGAGCGTCTCTGCATGCATCTGCAAGCGCCCAGGTTTCGATGCAATGTGCTTGAGGGGTATTTTACACCTGTCCATAAGCACTGCCAGGGGTACTAAATATCCAGTCCTCAAACAGCTGGAGATAGGACAAAATAGCAAAGTAAAGAGGGTGAAAGGGAGGGAAAGCAGGCACAAGTGAGAGAAATAAATGTGTTGTCTTCCCCTCCACCCTGACCACAGCCAGTCCTGTCCCTGCTCCATCTGCCGCGTCCCGATGTCACAGGCTGCCCACAGGGAAGCTTGATGTTACTGACAGTGGTGGCAAAGCCATAGGGATCAATTCCCAGTCAAAGGCCACACTGACAGAGGTAGTCTGGCAGGAAGGATTGGAGCTGGCGTATTGATTTATCCAGGCTGGTTAGCCTCTCTATCAGGGACACGGAGTTTTCAGCTCAGAAAGTGGTAAATTAGGATTAAATGTTTGATGTCAGTGCAAATGGCCTTTGGCTTCCAAGCATGGAGATAACTGTGCAGATAACCAAGGACTTGTTACTACATTTGCAGCGGCTGCAGGGTACTTGATGCTTTAAGGTACATGTTAAAATGCTCCCGGCGTCCTCAGAGCCCTTCACCTTTCTGCCTGCTGGTGAGGAGGGATCAGGCTGTGAATATCCAGTGGAAGCTGCAGTGCTGCTTTTTTGCTGGAGCCAGAATGAGATGGGTTGGGGTTTGTCGGCTGATTCCTGGTGGCCTCGGCCCTGGCGCTGGCACACTGCCTGTGTGGATGGCTGCCTGCATGGACGGCTGCCCGTGGCTGCTGCAGAGCAGCGGCTCCTGCTCGCCTCCCTCTTGGCTCCTGACTGCAGCACCTCCAATGCAGCAGGGCCTTTGGGAGGAGAGGGCTTTTCCTTAGCCAGAGACAAAGAAAACTCTGAAATCTGCTTTTTCCAGCCCAAAGTCGCAAGCTACAGCAATACCCAGCTTTGCGCTGCTCCAGCTCTCACCGTCTGTCCTCACTTGCTGGGTCACTCCCCAGGAGAGGGAGATGCTCATGCTGGTAAGGAAGAAGTCAGTGCTTGTCCTGAGCTGACTCTTCCAGCTCCGATGGGCACAGGACAGGGAAGGGTGTTTGGCTGAGGAGCTGTGGGTAAGTGCTGTATAAGGTGGAGAAGCTTCATGTGAATCAACTCTGCTCCTGTGATTATTCTAGTCTTAGCAAGCAGGTTTTTGCACTGGAAAGCAATCTAATTCCAGCTGTAAGCGAAACCAGTTACAGTGCAGGGACTAAAACCAAATTAAATCTTGTGTATGGCTCAACAAGGGGTAGGTTATTGAGAGGAAGAGAAGAGAAATCAATGTGAACCTGACAGGAGCACTGCGCAGGGAAGGGGGGAGGCAGGGCCAGCAGGGAGGGGGATCCTCTTCCAGGATACAGGAATGACTGTGTTCAAGGAGTAAAGAGCCTAGATAAAATGAACTGATCCCCTCAGTCCTCGTGCTCCGGGGCCCCATCCATGCACACCCCATGCTTCACCCCTCTGTTTCCCACCAAGAAAAACCCCAATCTCCCAGAGTTTTGGGGAAAAGCAGAAAGAGGCAAAGCAAAGGACACATGGAGAAGGGAAAGGAGTTTTCTGCCTTCTCTCCTTCTGCAGGCCAGATGAACCAGGGTGGTCAAGAGTTTGCCAGGATCTCCGAAGTATCTGATGGATCCTGAGAGTCACTGCTCCCTTCCTGGGTGTTGGTGCAATGGACTGGTACTGCACAGCCTCTTCTGCCCACCCCATCTGCATCTCCTCCTCCCACAACCTTAGCCAGGTCCATTTCTCTCTTCACGTCTGAGTTTATTTTTACTTTCTTTCTTCTTGATATCTATTTCTCTTGTTTCTTTTATTTTCCCCTCTTCTGCCATCCGGTCCCTATTGATCTGCAGAGTAACTGGAGATGCAGAGGAGTCAAGACAGGAATAGACACGAGCAAGCCCTTGGCCTGTGTGCTCGGGTGTGTGCCAGGCAGGGTGGGGAAGGGAAGCGGAAGGACTTTTCCCCACAGATCTCTATTTGCTGCTTGGTTTTCTCTTCGGTGCAGCATTGAGTTCAGTCATCTTCTCGGGAATGGGTGAATGAGCTTTTTCCAGCTGCCGGCGCGATGAAAGCTGCCACTTCTCTTTCCATTACACACCGTGTCTCTTTGGAGTAATTCTTTCCCCTTCATAACGTCAGTCACCACAGTGCTCACCAGGGCACGCTCCATCAGGGAGACATTAATAAGCCATAATTGAAGTTAATGTGCCATGGCTGGGACATGTGGATCCAGTTAGGAGAAATCAGATCGAGCAGAAGTGAATCAATTTTAGGCTGATTATTCAGATTTTTCTCCTTTGTCCTCCCGTGCCGCAGTGCATGCTGTCTGTCTGTCCGTCCTGCCAGTGATGAGCAGTTCCCAGAGGAAGGCAGCAGGAGGGAGCACTGCTCATCGCCAAGCAGCCCCATTTAACAGTGCTTTGACCTGGGCTTTGCTTGGGCCAAATAGGCACTAACAAAAAGACGAGGTTTCCAGTTTTGTAACAGCACTTTCTTTCCTCTCTTCTCCAGTTGGCTTTTCTGAGGGTTTCCTTGCTTTCTCTTTTGCCTACACAAAAGAACTGAAGGGAATGGACCTCTATGCTCCTCTGCTTTGATCCCTGCCTTCCCCTTGTGCAGTTCTCAGTGCTGTGTGCTCAGTGCTGTATTGCTGTTGAAGACAAAGCAGCTCCTGCCCAGCCTGGTGGCTGTCTCCTGCTTCTGTCCTCCAGGCCAGCACAATGATAGAAGCTCAACACGCTTCCCTAATGGCTGTAGCTCAGCCCAAGCAAGGGGTGCCAGTGCAAAGCACATACCAGGCTGCTGTGCACTGCTTGGGCATTCCTCCTTCTGGCTCTGTTGATGAAGTTGTTGGAGAGCCTCTAGCTGATCTTGACTTCTCCAACAAAGCTGTCTCTAAAAGAGAGGAGAGAAGCAGGTTTGGTTGGCAGAACAGTCTCTTGTTGGGAGTCTTAGGTTTTGTGTAATGACTGGTGCTCCACTGAGCATCTTTCCATGGGAAGCAAAGAGGGACCAACTGGCTGCATAATCACTGCTTTGCAGAAGAGACCCGGGATAAATAACCTGTGAGAGCATGGGCTTCCCAGCTGAGCTTGCCCAGCCCCAGTGCCAGAGCATTACCTGCAAAATAGCCATGGGCTCACCCAAACACCCCCCAAGAACTAGCCCAACACCCCTGCAGCCCACAGCCAGCTTCTGCCTGTGCTCAGCAGCCTTGGGAAGACCACAAAAAACAGGGCAAGCACTGCCTGTGCCTGTTCCCACCTCATCCCCTGCAGCTCCTGACTGCCAGACTTTGGGTCCCAGGAGGTAACAGCATCCTCGTGTCAAGGACAGCCAAGTCTGCGCCAACATTGCACTGTGTTCCTCAGCCCGTCCTCACCTTCGTGCTGGGCAGCCCGTGAGAGCTGGATGGCTGAATTTCCCTGGCATTCCTCCAGGCTGGAATTAGTTTGAGTTCAAGCAAAATCTCGCTCTTGGTCGTACAGTTGATGTGCAGCAACTGTTTGCTTGGCTTTCCTTGATTCTCTTAAAGGATTTTACTGCCGCTGCAGCAAGATGGAGGGGAACTTGGAGAGGGGAAGGGAGAAAATCAGAGAGCTCCTCCTTCTCCAAACACTCCTGACACTTTGTCAATAGCCAGAGATGGATGCCCAAGGTCCTATTACCTGCTCCTGGCTTTGGTTTGTGAAGGTTTTTATTTCCCCTCCGATTTTGTTGCCGAGTTGCGCCTGGCCCTGAGGAGATAATAGAATTTCATCGATAGACTGAGAAGGTGATGTATGTTAAAGCACTTAATATAAAGAGACTTCTACAGGAGCCCAAATTCAATTTGGCCAATGAACTCAATTGCAGGCATTATTGCATTCCAGGAGAAAGAACAAGAGCATTTATACACATTACTCTGCAAATATTTATGTCCACGTATCCGTGTGATGTCCTCTTCACCCTTCCTCCCTTCTGTTGCCTGACCCCCTAATGGGGAAGTTTGGTTTTATGTTTGCTTTTTAAGACAGCTTTGAATGTAAATAACGTTCCACCAGTCAGCAGGATCTTGACAGCTGGTGAGTGTCAACTTATTCACAATAAATAGCCTGTCGGATGCGAACAGCCAGCTATAGCCTGCACTCCACTTTGGCATCTTTCAGATTGTCTCCTCTCTGTAACCCAAACCTCAAATCATTTCGAAGGGCAGCGAGGAGGGTTCTTCCTGCTGGGAGGACTCATCTCTCCCTACCACACAGCCAAAAGTGAAAACCCACAAGGAAGACAAACACTCACAGCATGTCCCTCTGACCTAACCCAAAGGGTTTTATTCAGCTTTTTGGCTCTACAGAAAGCAGTGAAACCCAGAAGTCTCTCTCCATGGTTTGAGTGGAAAGAAACAATGCGTTTAAATGACCTTTTCTTCCTCTTCAGCCCCTGGACTGCAGGCTCAGTTATGCTCCCTGCCCTGCTCGTGGGATAAATGAGCTGCCATCACCTTCTTCATCCCTGCTCCAGTCTCTGACAATAGCAAACCTCTGCCAAGTGATCTCCCAGCAAGGCAAACCCTAATATAACAGCTCTTCACAAAGGGACAGTTCTTCTTCCATGGCCCAGCCATTAGAAGCTATTTTTACCTGCTTCCACATGCACAGATGGGCCAGAAACAATCCAAACTCAGCACCCGTTATGCTTTGCCCAAAAGATTTGCTCCCTGGCTTTGCTGAGCTGCCAAAACAGTTGCAAAGGAGCAGGTAGAAAGCGGGCAAGCCTTGGCCAGGCAGCTGCCAGAGCCTGCTGCGAGCAATGCTGGGGATGACAGTAGAGATGGAGAAGAGTTATTCATGTTTCCCCGAGAGCTGAGATCAGTTGAAACAGCGTTTTCCTTGGGGACAGAGAGGAAAGAGCTCCCTTCAAACACATTGTCTCATGAGACTCATTAAAGGCTCATCAATTACAGTGAGAGCAAACAATTCAGGGGAAAGCTATCATAAGCCTTCCTTTGGATGGCAGTCATTAGTGGCTCTCTGCTGTGCTGCCTCTCCCCGACACCAGAAAGGGAGCAGGGGGAAAAGACAAGACAGTGGTGGTGGGGAAGCAGGAGCTGGATGGCCCAGGAGCAGACTGGATGGGACCAGGTCACCACAGCATCCTTGGCCATGCAGTAGCATCTTCATAGGAAGCACAGGGTGGAGATGAGTGCACACACCGGACTGGAAGGAGACTTGGAGGGGAGGTACTCCAAGATTGGCTGAGCCCTGCAAGAAGGGTGAGGGATAAAGAGATATCCTTTGCCTTTTTCTGCCTTATTTCCTTGCTCTGCAGGTGGGCTTACAGACAGAAAATTAGTTGTAAACCATAGAAGAATCCTTGGAAGGAAAGCAAAGGGCTGGGGTGACTTTTAAAGATTATTTCAAAGTCATTATTAATGGAAGCTCAGGGACAGGGGCTGCTTTCCCACTCCCAGCATTGCAGCACTCACCCCTGTGCACGGGCATCTCTTACATCACACATGGGCTTGGCACCAGACACCTCTCCAACCACTTGCTCCAGGATGCTGACGTGGAGAAATGCAGGGATGGCAAACTGCTCTTCATGGCTGTGAGAGAAGAAAAAGGAAAACAGAAGAAGAAAAGGACACTTTCCTGTCAATATTCCTTGGCACTCCAAGCTCCGTGATGTTCCCTGGTGGAGGCATTGGCAGCATCAGACCACACTGCACCACCCTGAGGGAAGGCAGCAGCTCAACAACCTGCACTAAAATAAACTCACAACTACACCACTGAGCCAACTGTAATGTCTGGGGCCACACATTGCTGCAGCCACTTCTGCTGGAAACAGTGTGAGACAGCTTCTGTCTAATGCATAGTGCAGTTGTGTTACCTATGAACAGCTCGGTGCAGGACTTGGTGTCCCCAGGCTATGGAGGGTTTCAGTAGCGCCTGCTGCGTGTGTGCTGAGGCTGCTCCTCTCCAAGCCATGCACCACCATGGCTGCATCCCACACGCTCACTGAGAAACAGCACTGTCACCAATAGCTTCGACCCATGAGCTAAAGAAGAGAAACACTCCCAGCTTTTCAGATCTCTTTGGAGCCAAAGAGACCATATTGCAACCAGCACTTGGCTGGAGCAGTCCCGTGGCTGGAGCGAGGCCATCACTGCCTTCTGTAGAACACAGTGCAGGTGTCTGCCCCACTGGTACTGTTTAAGCCTCATTACTAAGTAGCTCCTAACCTTTTCCTTCATCTTCTCTTTCCTGAGATGGCTGGCAGCCCAAGGAAGATGAGTGGAGGCAAGCACAACTAGCAGCATCTTCCCAGGGGAGCAGGCTAATGTCATTTACACCATCCTCCACCAGCTGGGTCTTGGCTGGGAAAAGAGACCATCAGCGAGCACATGTCCTTGGGCTGCAGACCCAAAGGAGGAGGCAGAGAAGCCTGAAGAAGGGGTGAGCCACTGAGCCCCAGCTAGCAGGGAGGCCTAGATACAGAAACCTGTGCACAAATGGGGTTGGCAATCAGGGCTGCATGAGGGCACTCGGCTGTTGGCCATTAAATAATGCAACCTGATTGATTGGGCTGCAAAGTGCTGTGTTGCGGGGTCAGCTTGCTGGGGTTACAGTTCTCTGCTTAGATTGATGATCCTCAAAGGTCAAATTCAGAAAGCAATTCTTCGGTAAAATTGATCCTTCGAATAACAAAACTTCTGTACATTAGTGAATGGCCGAGCAGCAAGAAATAGAAGTGACCTGGGCACAGCAGGCAGGGTGACCAGCTGCCTCTGATTTCTCTTTAATTTTCCTTGTTTACCCCAGTTAGGAAGTGAAGGGCTCTTCCAGGAAGAGCAGTGCTCCATCATCCTGCAGTGATGCAGGATGGGGGATGCAGGGGCTGCAGATGTCCATGAGCACCCATCCCATCCTCATCCTGCTGGCAGGGGAGCATGGGTGCCTTCAGAGGGCAGGAGATGGCTGGGGAATGTCCTGGGAGCTGGTGCTTGGCTTCACAGCAGTGAGTGGCATTTGTGTACCAGCAGGCACATCTGACTGCCTCCTGCACACATCCATGCATCACTTTCCTAGTAATGAGGAGACTGAGTCCCATGGCTTGGGGGGGGGGCAGTTGTAGCTGGAGCCAAGTTAACGGTGAATGAGTTTCACCCCGAAACAGCTGCTTTGCCCTCAACAGGGGATGCCAGGAACAAGAATGTGCTGCAGGCAGAGGAGGTGATTGAAGCTGCCCCAGAGTACCACAGGGGAC
>JBCJKH010074776.1:24048-35154 GCA_039877255.1 Loriculus beryllinus | reverse complement strand
CTAACACACAGGTTCAAGTGGAGCGTGCTGAGTGTGCCTGCCTCTGCTCCACGGACCATATTTTCTTCCTTCCTCCCTTTTAGAGACTTGAGCTCCTCTGCTTGATCAGAGACAGGGCAGGGTTGTAAGACAGGGAGAGACACTGCTCATCCAGCTTATGCTGAGCCTCTGAGCGGGGCTTGGTAGAATTAAGGACAGGGAGGGGAGGGAGAGGTAAAACAAATCATACATGAGGTCACTCATCCAGCCATGCATGAGAAGCAGCAAAGGCAGCCTTGGCAGAGAAGGCGGGCGGCTGGGGAGCATCTTTAGGATTGCCAAGGAACAGGAGAGAGACATCAGGATCTGGTGGGCATGCATGGTGCTGGGAGAGACCCAATTTACAGCTCCCAGCCTAATCCAGGTTGTTTATCCCAGTGCAGATTGAGCACAGGAGCCACCAGGCCGTGTTTCCTTTGTCTTCTCTGCAAGCAGTTCATTCCTCTCAGCATCGCATCTCTGTGCAATTAGCCCTCTAAAATGAAGCACTGCCTGGTCAGACTTCTCAACCCGTTCACATAAGGCACTACGGTTTTCTAATGCTTCTGCTTCTGAGAGTGTAAATTACTGCATGAAGCACTAAAAACCCATTGGGCTGTGCTAAGGATCCAGAGCCTGGAATGAAATGAGAGGTTTTGGTCCCCAAAGCCTCTGTCTGATGGCCCGAGCTTGGGCCAAGGAGCCACCAGAGCCACACGTG
The DNA here is from genome assembly GCA_039877255.1 of Loriculus beryllinus. NCBI lineage: Eukaryota > Metazoa > Chordata > Aves > Psittaciformes > Psittacidae > Loriculus > Loriculus beryllinus. The sequence goes on along the minus strand of JBCJKH010074776.1, from coordinate 34,415 downwards.
AGTTATGGGCTCAGCCTCTGTGCTCTGCGCAAGTCACCTCCAGAGTCTGAGCAACAGGAATGATTGTGCACAGACATAATTATTCCCTGCGTACTGCACTACAGCTCATTAAAAGTTTGTTAATGTTTGCAAATTGCTGAATCGTGGTTTTCGTTGTTGCCTTCTGTGATGAGGCAGGGACTAAAAGGCAAATTCTGATGGTGACTTGCTCTCTGTGTTATTTTGGTCACAGCGAGCTGGGGCTGTGCTGCACGTAGGGAGAAGGGTTTGTGTGGGGCAGCACCACACCATGGGAGAAAACACTCTTGACTTTAGCACACCGCATGGGGCCAAGGGGCTGAGTCCTACCAGTGTTAGCCATGCTCCTCCATCTAAAGCACGAGGCTGTCCCCTCTGCCTCCAAGAAAAAGCCTCCATCTGAGCTCCTCACCCAGCTTTCTGTGACAGCCTGAAATGTGTGTGACTCCTTCCTGGAGTCTCAGCTGGAGGCATTGACTCACCATTAAATGGTCTGCGCAGTCAGATGGTGGGAGTGAAGAATCTCTCATCTTGGAACAGAGATGGCAGATGCATCTTGGGTGAGGAAGTGGACATTGGAACCCCGGCACCAGATACCTGGAAAACAGCTGAGTTCAGTGAGAAAGTCCTGCAGAAGGAATGGGGAAGGGGCAACCAGCACAACTTCACCACTACATTTTCACACACAGAGGCAGCACCACACTAGGGGCAAGGAAAAGTGGCAGTAACACCTGACAGCTCTTCTCCTGCCTTCTTCCAGGTGTAAATGCAACCTCCATGCTAACCTGTGCACCTTCAAAGAGGGCAGCCTTCAGTGCGAGTGTGAGCACAACACTACGGGGCAGGACTGTGGCAAGTGCAAGAAGAACTTTCGCTCCAGGTCTTGGCGAGCAGGATCCTACCTGCCTCTCCCCAACGGGTCCCCCAATGCATGTAAGTAACCTGCAGCGAGCCAGCCCTGGCTGCACTCCCACTTTCAGCTGCACAACACCCACAGATGGGAGATGATTCTCATCTTGTCCTCCTCCATCTCAAATCGGTGCAGGATGTTTAGCTTTCAAAAGGGAAGTGTGTGTTTACCTGTGTCTTAGTACGCAGAGAAACAACAGAGGATCTGGGTGGATGCAGAGGTGATTTGTTGATTACTGGTAGGTGAGCAATGAGTCCAAATGGTGGCCAAGAATAGGAAGGATGGTCTTGAGCCAAGATACAGGTCCATGGCTTTGTGGCAGTGCGAATCACTGTCCTTTGAAGACATTATTTAGCCACACCAAAGCAGTGGCTGTCAAGTAGTCCCTGTGCTGAGCACCGGCACTGCTCAGCTGCGGGAGGGCAGGCTGCTGTCTGGATTGCTTTCTGGATCCTGTTCTGTGTTGGTATTGCAGGCTGCGGTCCCTCTGCGCAGCTCCAGTCTCATCCAATTGCCTGCTGGAGCAAGGCACTGACAGAAGCAAAGGCACGTAGATGAGATGAAGGCTGCATATCCACCATCATTCGAGCAGGGGAATTGGGGCAGGAAACATCACAGATGGGCCAGTTTCTCCTGGGTTTCTGTCCAGTCCACATTAGCAGACTTGTTTAAATGTCATGGAGCCACAGTAGCCACTCCAGCCTTTCAAGCAGCAGCTTTGAGCATCACCAAAGAGAATCTTTTCCCTTCCTCCCCCCCAGTTTTTTTGAAAGATTTATGTGCTTTAAGATGATCAAAGCTGAAACTCGAGCTCCGAAGGCTGTGACGGGAATGTTTTGTGTGTGCCAGGGCTGGTAGATGAGCAGGTTCTTTGAAAGGGAACGAGCTTGTCAGCTCCCACCAAGCGGCTGCATTGCTTCAAAGGAGCTTGGGAGAGTTTCTGGTGTTGACAGGCACAGACATGCTGTTCTTTCCCTTTCCCTCCCCTCCTTTCCTTGTGTCTCTTCCTATTTCTCTTTCTCCTCTGCTTTTTCTTCTCCCATTCATCTTTTTTCCCATCTGTCACTCAGTCTTCTCCCACCCTCCCAATTCTTATTGCTTCATCCTCCCCCTATCCTCTTCTTCTGCAACAGAAGCAGCTCTCTGAAGCCCTCTCCTCCTGGTGGTCTTATCTCTTCCATCACCAGTCCTGTGCTTTATGTTCATGCAAAGCTGAGACTTTCCATGACTCTTCCACTTGTTACAATGGGGAAGTCCACAGCCATCAGTTTCCTGGGTGCTGAAAGCCAGGAGGTCCTTGGGTGGCCCTCAACTGGTCTGTTTGAAGCCAGTGACTTTGCAGTGTCCTGTTGAGTGAGTGCTGCAGTGGGAAGGGTGTTCAACCTTTTCTGCTTACCAAGAACTGCCCGGGGTACAACAGCACCTGGTTCAGCCCTCATAGCTTGTACTTAACCCAGTGAACCTCAGCAGATGTGCTTGGTCTATAAGATCAAGGAAATGGTGAACAGAAAAACCCATCATCAAGGAGCACGCTGGTTTTTCTCCCCCAGGTGAAAGGCTTGAGATGCCAAGACCTCAGCAGCACTGTCTGGTTGCCTCTGTGATTTGACAAAAGCAGCTTTTAAGCTGTTGCAGCGAACAGATATGCCTGTGAGCAAGACCCCCGATAATTCATTGATGTTCGGTCCCACGTCGTGACTCTGATCTTCTGCTGGTACCAGAGCCAATGGTGTCCTGCCTCCAGTAACCGGGCTTCTTCTTGTGTTTTCCAGGTGCAGCTGCAGGCTCAGCCTTTGGCAGTAAGTACAAACATAACTGAAATGCTGGCATTTAACACCTCGGTGCATGGGCCTTGTGGATGTCACTAGGAAAAAAAAAATGGTTGTTTTCTGTTCATTATCATTTTCCAGGCAATAATTCTTCCCTAATTGTGCTTCATTTTCCATCCTGTCAAAGAGTCTTACATTTTCTTGCTTTGACTTCAGAAGCCTCATTTTGCCTCTTCCTCTGGCACGGTTTCCCCCCATGAGGTTTGTTAGCATGGCAGCCGGAAAGGAAATAAAAAAGCCTCTTCAAACCCATCAGTGCTCGCTGTGAACTTCCCCCCCCCCCCCGCCCAGTATTGCTGAATTCTGCTCTGAGAAGGAGCTGGGTTTGAATTATTTGGCATAGCATTGGCCTGGGTTACCCTGGCCTGTCGTATCTAGAGTGTGTACATCCGTATGTACATGTGTATGTATATAAACATACACTGTCAGCAGCAAAGACAGAGCTCCACTGGGATTGCTGCTGGAAGATTGATGGTATGATAGGACTCCTTATTTAACAAAGCTGGAGGTCGTTTGACATCAAAGAGCCTTGAGGTTGAGGTAAGCAGAAACCTGGGTTTCTATTTTGTGGCTCAGAATTACCCTCAAGAAGAAACAAATCAGGGAGCTGAATGAATAATGACTTCTTTGGTCTGCAGGCAAGTGGAAAGAATCGGAGGAGAAACAGTTCCAGAGAGATGCAAATACAGTTAAGACAAATGCACCTAATTGAAAAGTGGAGGATGGGTTTTCTGGGTAAATCAACCATATTTAGGTTTCAAGCAGTTAAATTGAAAGGGTTAAAAAATTTCAAATAGAATTGAAAGCTTCCCTTAAGTAATTTAGGATTAAAAAACCCAGTGTTTTAACAGTCAGAAACATTCTTTTTCTGATGAAAACCATATTGATGAATCTTTTTTCCCCCCTTAACAGAACTTGACATCCTCAGTGCTACCTTTGTGTCACTGGAAAATGTTTCCCATCAAAATGTCCTGCTAGGAAAAAGCTGGGGGAGTGCTGGGAGTGATGTGCAGGAGGTGGACAGGAGAGATTTGTGTCCAAGGCCGGTTAAGGAGAGATTATTTAGCCTGCATAGGAGACTAGAAGTGACCTAAATTAAGTATTTAAACTAGCTCAGGGCTATTATGAAATTAAGCATGATAATCTGCATGAAGCAGTGGGACAAGGACAGGAGGGCAGCAGGTGTAAGTTAAGTAGGAATTTGTGTTCCAGTGTTATTTTAGTTGTGGCTGTTGTATTGAGTGCAGTGGTGCAGGCATTGCACCCGGGACCGCTCCTGCTCAGCTCCATGGAGGCTTGTGATGTTAAGCCATTAATTAATTTGCCAGTGGAAATTAATACAGGGCCAATTGTATGGGTCGGTTTTGATGGTGCTGGGTAGTTTGGGTGGTGGAAGGAGATGGTGCTGTTCATGGAGCCAGGGCTCCATGAGCATAGACATCAGGCAGCATAAGCGCAGCACTGAAGCGCAGCTCCCGGCAGGGTGGGCTGGGGGGCTCCTCTGCTCCCCCCCATGCTCATCACCCCATCTGTGCCACAGTGTGCTTCATTTCCCCTTTTCAGCTTAATTGGCAATTAGTTTATGATAGAGCTGTAAGTATTTAAGCCAATATCTGCACCAGCAGGGTAAGCTGATGCTGATACAGTCGCAGTCTCCTGCATGCACACACACACTCACTGCACCCAGACTTAATCATCGAGCCTTAATCCCCCCAGTGCCCCAGTTGTAACCGCTCTGGGATATCGGTCACCAGTGCAACAGCCTCATGGGCTGGCAAGGAAACCCTCCATCCCCCCCAGTAAGTGCCTCCATCTCTTCTCTTTGCTTGCCAGCGTATGAGCGACCGCAGCGGGTTACCACCACAAAAACCACCACTGCAAAAACGACCACCACAACAGTGCCCACCACTACCACAACCTCAACAACCACCACCACAACCACCACCACCACCCCCCTGCCTGCCACCACCACCCAGCCAGGTTGGTGCCACGCTCCCTGCCTCTCTCCAAGGGCCAGGACTTCACTGCTAGGCTCCTCTTTATAGCTGCTTCCCATCCCAGTGTCAGTGGCCCTGGCTATCTGCTCTGTAGGATGATAAAGGGACATGGATAAAAATCACCCTGGGCAGACCTGCGTTGCTGTTCTCTCTATTCAGTCCAAGGGCACTTTGACATGTGTAACATGAGCTAGAAGCCTTTTGGTCCCTATAAGCACGGAGCCAGCCACAACGGGTCCACCTCAAAGCCAACAGACAACCGCACCATGGGTTGACATCTCCCCCCTCACTGGGTGATCTCACTCTGCTGTCATTCTGTTATCATCAAGGCAGCAAGAAGTGAAGCCAGGACTGGATGCGGGGGAAGCAACACTTTTCCCTTTTTTTTCTCAATTTTGTTTTATTTTTTTTTTTTTCCTAAAGAGAAAGGTTTTCAAAACCCATCCCTCCTCGAGCCACTTGGCACCGTTGTTCTGCACAGGGCTGGCACGGCTGCAGGAGATGCTCTCTTACAGCTCCAGCACTAGCATGGCAAGAAGGCAATTGAGTCTTTACTGTCCCACTGTAAATTAAACCACATACCCAGCCTTGCCTGGCTGGAAGGAGAGAGGAATCATACCCCATCCTGCTCTATCCCAATCTCCATTGACATCCCCCAGGCTGCTGTACATGGAGCACGCTGGGCTGGACCTCACACACACGCCAGAAACACCCTTTCTAACTACTAAAACCACCTCATGGAGGAAAACCTTTGTCCTTTTTCTGGGAGTTCCTCCTTCCCTCCGCCCCTGAACAAGAGGACAACGTTTTCACTTTGTCATTTGGAAAAGAGCAGAGAGGACTTAACAGCAGGACACTTTTTTTAAGCTTCTCATGGGGGAATTAGACACGCATTCCTCCCCTTGCCACGCTTTCTGGGCCTGATATTTCCCAGGAGGACGTTTTACACCCACAGTGTGTTAGTAACAGTCTGTCTGGGGGAGCTGCCAGAAGCCAGTCAAAGGGATGAGGAAACTTGATTGCATGTTTATGCAAATATAGATATATTCATGGAAGTACCCTGCTTGAGTAGTTAATCAGGAAGCAGAGAGTTTAGCTCCAACTTCCTTGGAGATGGAGGGACCCTGGGCAAAAGAATGCAGGTCTCTGGCCTGTTAAGAAGTGCTCCTTACCCAGGACATCATTGGTATCCACCAGCCCTTCCCAGAGCTCAGATGGCCCCACCAGTAACAGGGGATCACATCAATGTCCGCACCATGCACTTAGGATCATTGATCTTTATCCATGCTCACCTGTAGCAATGCTTTTAGGACTATTTCTTTTACAAGTGCTGTGTACGTGAGGGTGTGTGTTTAGTGTCTATATTGTTTACGACTTGCAGTGCTCTGCTTCCTCTGAGGCGGGCAGGATAGCATCTGCGTGGGGTCGGGGGTGATGGGGATAGTCTCTCCTGCCAAATTTCTCCAAGGGAGATGTGGTGCACCTTGGGGTTTATTCCTTCTCCAAAACCTGATCCTGAGCAACAAAATGTGTTCAGAATGCTTTCATTAACTGATGGCAAGGGGCAAAATAAATGAGTAAATCACAGTCCAGCCACCAAACCTCTGGCTTGATAAGGCCAGGCCTGAGCTTTGAGCTCCTCGACCCCATCCAGACCCCCAGAATGCTGTGCCTAGGGATGGAGACAGTCCCTGGAGGTGCTGGTTCAAATCAGAAGGTAGTCAGGGCCACCCAGCAGTTCAGGGATCTGCTTATGGTTAGCATGCTGGGTTTGAGGCTAAAGGTCCATTGTATGCCTTTGACAAGCAAGAGGGAATCAAGGCACAGCCTAATTCTGATCTGCTTTTGACCAGAGACATCCCTCCCCCTGCAAAATATAAAATAAAATAATAGAAAATAATTAAAATATAAATAATATAAACCAAAAAATGCTTCTTTAAATACATGACATCCCCAAAGAGCTGTGGATCCAACTTGCTTGGACCTCAAGGGAAACACCTTGTTAAAGAGATGCCCCTTGGTGCTCTTGGTAAGGAGATGCAATAAAACCCAGGCTGGGTCAGAGTCCCAAGGAGACATATTCTGATGTTATCTGCCTTAAGAATTTTAGAGCATTACATGAATCCCTCCTTGCTTTAGGACAGCTCAACCTGCCAGTTTTGAAAGTCCTGTCAGAGCCCTGCCCCATCCTGCGCTGTTTCACCCTCTAATTTACACACTGTCTTCTGCCCCTGAATTTCTGCTTCCCACCATAAGCAAGCATCCTCAGACCAGCCTCTGAGTTCGCTGCCTCTGTGCCCATGAGAGAAACAGAGAAAAAAACAGGTATTTAAAGCCAAATCGGTGTGTTTTTCCCTTCTCCTTCATGCCTCCGCACACTAGTGGGTAGCGGCAAGGCAGAAAGCAATGTAGCACGTAGGCTAGAGGAGTAGATTAGATTTGAGTTGCCTCTGGGTTGCATGGATCTGCTAGACATCTGCTTCCTTTGGCTGCTCGTGGTGTTTTCCGTGGTCAAGGTGGAGCTGTGGTCATGTTCATAGGATGCTTTTGTGCCCGGCAGCCTGGCATGCGGTAAGAGGGGAGAGAAGAATGAGCTTATGGGCACGGTCTGTGGTCTGAAGGCAGTCAAGGCTGCCAGAATGGGTAGAAGGAAGGGAAATTGCAGAGCTACCCTAAGGAGGATGCATTAAGTGCTATTCCCGTTTGCCTTCTGCGATTCTGTTATTTTGAAATCTTCCTTGAAGCCTGTCAAATTCTTCCTTGCCATTTGTCACATTTCTCCCATGCTCAAAATAAGCAAAAAAAAAAAAAAAACCTTCTTTTTTTTTTTTTTTTGTATTTATTCGTTTCCATTTCCCCCCCTTCTGCTTTGTAGCAGTTTCCTCAGAGCCAGTTCACCTCCAAGACAAACAAACCCGACCTGCACCCTGCCTGATGGTTAAGAGCTCCGGCAGAAAGAGAGCACCAAAAGCCCTTTGCGCAGGTCCTGCAGAAGGGGAACCCTGTGTTTGTGCTTCAAGAAGGACCTTTTCTGGGTCCTTCCCCACCATTCCTGTGCTGTTTGCCTCAGTGGTTTGTGCTACGGAGCGTGATTTCTTGGTGCAATTTATTCTACTTCCCTAGAAATCCACCAGGACCACCACTTTCCATCAGGGCTGATACAAGCCTCTGGGACAGGAGCTGCCTGGAGTTTCCCATTTGTATGAGCTGGGTCTGGGGATGAAACGTGTCTCTCCCCCTCCCAGCATGTAAAACTGTCCATTAATGTCCCAGAGCTACAAGGGAAAGGTTCTCAGGATAATGAGCATTAATAATTTCCCTGGCTCTGTAAATGCGATTGAGTGGAGGTGTATGTGAATGACTAAAAAGCAAAATGCCTCCAGGGCTGTTTTTTATTGTGACTCTAATTAAACCCTTGCCAATTTGCACGGGGCTTTTTTCATATTCTCTTTAACTCCATATTAGTATCAGTTGGTTTCCACTTTCCAGCTGAAAAGGACAATGTCTATCACCTTCTCCTAGAAAAAGAGATGATTTTTTAATGACAAGCTCTATTTTATTCTGCATTGTTTATCATCCCCTTGTTTGAGGCTGGGAAATCACATTTCTCTCCTACTCGGGTTTGTCCTTTGAAACTTGGCAAGGAACAAGAGATGGGTTTTTTTTTCTCTCCTCCTCCTTATGTTACCCAACTGGAGCTTCAAATTAATAATATGGCTTTTAAATTTTTTATTCCTTAGTTTGTTTTCTAGCAAACCTGAGGATTGTTACCAATACTGAGGAGATGGGGAGGGGTATGGAGCCAGTGGGGGTGAGGGCTTGCAGGGAAATCAAACAAGTGATCTATAGATTTCTTGATGGCTTAACTGCAAATTCTTTAACTGTATTTCTGAGGAACAAGCAGAGCTTGAAGGAGAGCCTAGAAGTTTGAGTTAGAAACCAGGACTTTGTGCCTCCATCCATAGACACTTGTAGACACATATCCCTCAGTTCTATTGTTTCAAAGCAGAGGGGTGAAGATCTGTGGATAAGGTCCTTAAGCAAAGATGAGCAGAATACCCTCTGTTCAGCTGAGCTGAGATCAGGCAGCTCATCCCTGCCTATGGCAGGGGATTGGAACTGAATGATCTTAAGGTCCTTTCCATCCCAAACCATTCTGTGATTCTATGATCAGACCACTGCCATCCTGCTGGTTACCAGCTCCCCCAGCACACCCAATAACACTGCTTTCCCTTTGATCCCTATGAGACTACACCAGCTTGTCAGAGGCTGCCCCATTGCAAGTGAGCTCTCCCCTGGCCAAGGATGGCCCCGGAGCAGAAGGTAGGGGATACGTGGCTGAGCTGGGTCCTGCCAGCGAGTACCAGCTCCCAGTGCTCAGTGAATGCTTTAGTTTCTAGATCCATGTCTCTGTTTTCCATGCATCTCTCTCCTCCTCTCACCTGGGAAAAAGCTCAGGTCTTGTCTATGCCCCATACACAGCTGGGAATCTGGTGAGGCTGGATTGAGCCTCGGGGTTTAGTCATATACATGAAAGATGAGGATGGTAAGTGGTAGAAGGGATCGTTCACAGCTTGCTGCTGGGGTGAATGGAGAGGATCATGGAAATCCTGTCATCTCCCGAGACCAGAGTCTGTTTGTAGAGCAGAATAACTTTGTAAATATATAGGCCTGTGTTGTTCATAGCAGAGATGCATCCTTGTGTATTTCCTTGCTTCAGGTCTCCTGCGTGACTGCCTAAGGTGAGACGCTCCTGGTGGGAGCCCTGGGAGGCTTCACGCTGGCAGTTCAGGCTGAAGCTTCTCCTCCTCAGCATTCCCACCAGCACACACGCTTCGGCAGTTGCCTGTTGGTGCTCAGCTCCCGTTTCCCATATGAGATGCTGGTAGCTCACTCCAGCTGTAGGCATTAACATCCCTTCCAGTGCAGAGCACAGTAACTGCTGAAGCTTGGTCCGGAACACAACCCAGTGCTTGGAAATACTCAACTGGGGAGGCTGGAAGTGCTGAAATTGAGGTTCTTTGGAACCGTTGTCATTTTGTGTCTGTGTGCGGTCTCACAAACCATATTCACATGATGGGCATCAATGCCAAGTGATGCTGACAGTCTGTGCTGAAAAAGGAGGGTTTCTGAGCCTTGACAGTGGTCTGCAAATGTAGCTTCTCTGCATGGTAGCGCAATGTAATGACCACATGCCAACACTCAGCCATCCAGCAACTCCCACACTCTCCCCTTAGGAGTACTTTTTGTCTCTCCTCACACTTGAGGACTCTAATTTCCAGGAGACATCGTCTCCCATTCCTGCTTCAGTCCATCTGCAGTAAGATACAACTCCACCAACCCACTCTGCCTAGAGCTTCCAGTGTCCCTTTGCCACCTTTTTAAGCAAACAGGAGGAGGATGTGTATTAAATCTGATGTTCTCTCTAACTGATGCCACTGTAAGCTGTTCAGCTCCCACCAAACACAGCAGCATGTGGACCGAAGCCACCAGACCCTCCCAAGAACATGCAAGGTAAGGTCATACCTGTCCAAGGCTACAGATGCCATGTTGGTGGAGGAGGATCTGGACACTGTGCCAGCCCACCATGGGATCAGGGGAAGCAATGAGGAA
>JBCJKH010074776.1:441-23902 GCA_039877255.1 Loriculus beryllinus | reverse complement strand
CCCCAGCACCCCAATTGTTCAGTGTGGGAGGGATCCAGCTGGTAACACAGCCCCAAGGAAGCACCATCCTGGTCAGGGCAGCCCCTTACCCAGAGGAAATATCCCAGCCCAACCATGCTGGGCTGACCCTGGGAGCCCTGATCCCACCACAGCACTCAGATGTGTTTCATTGTCTGGTGTAGCAGCTCCGAAGAGCAAAGCAGGGCGCACAGCACACTCTGCAGGCAAGAGGCACGGCAAGAAGCCAGGTATGTGAGCAGCGCGTACTCTGCAGGACCCTACAGCAAGCCCTGCCAGATACCACCTCCATAGCCTCTTAGCAGCTTCTTGGTGCTAGTTGGTGTGACCTCCATCAAACCAATGCCGTGACCATTAAGCTGTTCAGACCTGTAGATCCTTATCCTGAGCAACCCAATTCCCACCAGCGAATGTGCATGAAGGGGGGATGCGTGAGTAGCTCCTCCTGGCTCCGCACATTGCAATAGTGCTGTGCATCGAGTTTTTCATGCATCAAACTTTAAGAAAGGGAGAAAAGAAGGAGAAATTCAGCAGCTACCAGCTGTCTGGTGCAGACATAGCTGCCAGTGCTGCCAGAGCAGTGTTCTTGGCTCGGGTCAGCATTGTTCTCATAGCAGAGCTGTTCGCGGTAGGGTAGGACACGGAGCGGTGCTAAGCAGTGAGAAAACATGTGTCTGATTTCCCTTAAGCATCCTCAAAGAGCTCAAAACTCATCCGGCTCAAACCAGACTCTGGCCCAGTGGCTCCTATTGAAACATATAAAGGTAAGAGGAGGGAGCATGGTGCTCCAGAGCTCTCAGCCTTTGCCCAAGTGATGTGATCCAGCAGCATCAGGCATGGAGAAGATGGGGAGGGTTTGGACATCTGAGCTGTAGTTAGCTGTTTCTAGGAGTGCATCCCCAGGTTAAACAATGCTTGGGAATTGCAGCAGCCAGAAGTATCCAGGCTGAAATTCTTTAGTTGTTTCACAGAAGATCAAGATTACAACAGAATCTCAGCTCCTCCTCAGGCAGTTATGAACCACGGGGAAATCTCTGCCCTGCTCCATCTTCTCTGATCATCATTTCATTGAGATAAATCTCCTCCTCCAGTTGCATGTGCATGCCAACCCATACTGTTCCCTCCCATCCCTTCATCACTGAACAGTTAATGTCAGAGCCTGGAACAAAACCCCAGCTCTGAGCCTCCTCTCCAAAGGCTGGGGAAGCTCAGACCTGGCTCACACCGTTTCTGCTCATGTTATCGCCTGCCTGTGCTGGCTGGGACACCTCCTGACCAGGACAGCAGGGCCACAAGGCAGCCAGGGTACCTCTTCTCCTTGTGTTATAAGCCTCCAGCACCCAAACACTGCAAGGCAATCACCACCCCAAGTCATGGTAATGAAAGCAAGCACAAGAAGCAAATAATCAAATTCCCCTGGCTGTAAATTAAACCTGGCTGGTAGTTTCTTAGCATTTGTCCACAGCTGAAAGAGGTCAGCCCTGGGGACAGGAATGGTGGCATGCGATGGTGGCATCTCCCATCCCACCAGCATCCTTTGCATGCATCCCTGTGCTGTGCCAGGCAGCCCTGGTTCAAACCTTCATGCCCTTGTCCACTGTTTCAAGGGACCCCACACAAGCCACACTTCCTTGAATAGATTCACTTTAAGCACTTAACCTGAGAGTCACCATACTTCACACCCAGCATTGTTTTGGAGGTACAACAGAAGGGACAGAGGGGGAAAAGCCATGAGGCAGTGAGGTTTTACCTGGACATCAGCAGCTCCAGCCCCACTTCAGCCTTGTCCAGGCCCTTCCCATCCCTGGAGGCAGCGTTGCTGCACTCTCTGCCAGCCCCATCCATGGACCAGTCCCCTCCTTGCCACAGGAATGCAGAGAACAGCCTTCACTGAGGCTCTGCCCCCCCAGCCCAGCTCCCCCACAAGTCCTACAGCTCCACCAGAGCCAATACCAAGCACCAAGCTGAGCTCCTCTCATTAACAAGGCAGCTCTTAATTAACACCTGATCCACTTCCACTGCCTGCATTGTGCCTTTCCTTAAAGAGATCGTGTCCTAGGACAGCCAGAGGCTGGCTCCTGCCCGTCCTAACCCCAAGGGGACAGAGCCCCCCTCTCTGAGCAGTGACTTCCAGCCCAATCCCCCCCATTGGCAGCCCCTGTGTGCACTCATCCTGCCCAGCCCTGTGTCAGCAGTGGTCGTGGCTCCTCTCCTCCACCCAGCATAAGGAAGGATGCTCCCAGTCCATCTCCCCAGCTCTCTCCTGCTCTCCGCAGACTGCGAGTGCTACGGGCACTCCAACCGCTGCAGCTACATCGAGTTCCTGAACGTGGTGACCTGCGTGAGCTGCAAGCACAACACGAGGGGCCAGCACTGCCAGCACTGCCGCCTCGGCTTCTACCGCAACAGCTCTGCTGAGCTGGATGATGAGAATGTATGCATAGGTGAGCACTGCGGTGGCCTCGGGCAGCACTAGGGCATGGGAGGGCTCTTGTAGAACCTTCTTCTACGGGGTGGGCTTCAGTTCAGCCGCTCTCTGGAAAGAGGGGGTCTTGCATGCCCCCAGTCATTACAGTCTCTGCAGCCTGCCAAGGCATCTCTTCGCTGAAAACAAAACCCAAATACTGTCTAACTCGATTCAGATGCATTGCTCTACCAGAAGGTGCTCAGCTCCAAAAAGGGGTGGTCTTACACTCATGGCTGTTAACTTCTCATGCAACCACGCTCTCCCAGCCCCTTGGCCTCTAAGGTCCGTCCTGTATCATGTAGCCAGGATTTTCCAAAGCATCTCCCTCAGGGCAATAACAGGGACAAGGCCCCCAGGCAAGGCAGGCACTGACAGCCCTGTCTTTGGCCAGAATGTAACTGCAACCAGATCGGCTCCATGCATGACCGCTGCAACGAGACCGGCTACTGTGAATGCAAAGAAGGTGCCACGGGACCCAAATGTGATGACTGCCTGCCCAACTACTACTGGAGACAGGGCTGCTTCCGTAAGTACCTGAGGCACAGTGATGGGGTGGGGGTGAGATGGGTCCAAGCTAGAGAGAAAAACCTCATCGCTGTCTGCTCGGGTCCCTTGTGATGCTCAGAGTGAGCAGATTCCAGCCGTTTCTCCCAAATCTGAAAATGACTTGATAGCTTTGCTCCTGGAGTTCGCAGTCCCCACTGTGTTCATCTAGCTTTTGGGACTGCTCTAAGGGGTTGAATAATTCAATCCCTAGGAGCTAAAGAAGAAAGCCAAAAGCTTCTAATTTGTGCTGCAGTCAAAGGGTTGAAGATACCCGGGATTAACACTCAAATCCTTTCCTCCTCTCGCTTTATAGCCAACGTCTGCGACGACGAGCTCTTGCTCTGCCAGAATGGCGGCACGTGCTACCAGAACCAGCGCTGCATCTGCCCTGTGGGCTTCAAGGGGGTCCTGTGCCAGCAATCCCGGTGTGAAGCCGACAAAAAGGACTGCGATGGTGCCTCCAGCGCGCGCGGCAGCCTCAGCGCCGTCCTCCTCGGGCTGCTCGCCCTCCAGCTGCACGGATGGGGGGACCTCTGAACCTGCAGAGGAAGGAGCTCAGCCCAGGTGCATCACCTGAGGGACCGGGGGAGACCAAGGTACCGGGTGGCTCTCCCCACCGTCTCCTCCGCCTTCTTTCACTCTAGGACTTGCACAAAGTCTTTCAGTCCACTTCCCGAGCAGAGGGGTGCACAGAACACGAGGGGCTGACTCCTGCCCATGAACCCGTCCTGGCAGCTGCAGAGGTGGCCGCAGCATGGAGCCGGCTGCCGAGCAGCAGCACGGGGACTGCACCAGCCTGTGCTGGGCTGTGGTCCAGCAGCCCAGTGGGGACATAGACGCATCCTTCCCTCTGCACAATGACTCTCCTTCCCTGCTCCACACAGGGCAATCTGGGGCCGGGGCCACGGGGCCCTGGTGAAATAGTGCCGCGATCCAAGGGGTATTTTTTTTATTGTTACTTTCTTTACTTTGGTATAGGCTGGGGTGTTCTTTTTATTTTAACTCTTCTTAGTGTCCTGTATTGAAGGAGCCTGTCATGTCAACTCAACTCCAGAGACCCACAACACAACAGGCAGGGGAAAGGGCAGGGAGGGAAGGGAGGGACTCTGGTCAATCATTGCTGCATAGTCCCACGTCCCACCACATACTGTTGCCTACAACTCTAGTTGCTGCATTGATTTTTGTATTTTCACTGCTGGGTTTTGTTTTCTTGCACTTAACAGAGAAGGCAGGGCCATCAGGCACATGGTACGTGAGGAGTGCAGTGTCTTATCCACACACATCCGTATAGTGTACGGTTCAAATACAGTTTTGGGTAGAGACTTTTGTTTGGATTAAATGTTATACAAGAACCACAACTTAAAGGGGCGTTTTGCCATGAGCATTTGATTCTGGTGTATCCTCCTCCAGTAAAGCAACTATTAATGGCGGCTTGATCACTTTTCTTCTTGTGTGCACAGTTAATTACAGGTAAAGACTTATTTTTTGATTCATAATGTCCTCTTGTGTTTTCTAAGTCATTATCATGGTGCACCGCATGGTGAGGGAGAGGGGAGGGAGAAAGAGGTATCCTCATTATTGAGCGCTGTTAATTATTTCTCCTAATTACTTTGCTGAACCTAGGTTAGACTACTAACTGTAGACAATGAACAGAGCCCGAGTGATGTATTAAGCACTGGTCTAGTGTGGAAGGGCCATTTCCAATGAGCAGAAGAAGGCTGGGCAGTCCAAGGATGCTTCTCCAGGGGCACCTCCACTGTCCAACCCCATTGCATCCCCCCCTAGAGCTGCTGCCATGATGTAGCTTTGCAGAATGAGCTGCTTGAGTATTCTTAAGTGTGGGGCACATTTAGAGCAGCGTTTAACAACACAGGTCACAGGACTTAGCTAACCCACTATAAAATAAATGGGGGTTAAACTCACACTTCTGAGATCTGATCTCCGAGAGCGGGCTGGTACAAGCATTGTCTCCCTTTCTTCAAAGCAGTCAGTTGCTGTCTGTCGGTATTGACACTTGCTCTTTCTTTGTACTTTCTGACTGCAATAGATTTAAAATCCTCATATGTTACTGTTCGTACAAGTAATAGCATTGAAAAGACTGTAACAAGATCAAGATCTCTAATGGCACTTCTGGAAGGTGAAGCAACATTCTCCTTTCCCTGTACTAGTGTTTTTCTCTAGAATATTAGATTGAGCAACAGAAAATTTACTACTTCATAAAGCTGTGTCCCAGACAAACTCTGCACCCAGCAGATTCCCTGCTAACACACTTTTATTGCGATGCAAGCAGGAACGTGCCAAACAGGAGCACTGAATTCCTATAGAGAATAACCTCAGAATGGCAAAACAAAGCTCAGAACTGCCCAGGTATGAAAATGCTGAAGGTGGCAGACCACTGCACTGGACCTTTTTGGTTTGGAGGGTTTTCTCTTAGTTGACTGGGTGTTGGTTGGTTGTTTGGGAGTTTTGTTCATCTGTTTTTAAGATAAAACCTCACTGGCTTTCCAACTCAGCTCCAGAGATTGGACCATCTCCCCATGAACCCAGAATACCCATCATGTTCAGGCCTGGACCTTCTTTAAAGCCACCTTCAAGCCTCCCTAGTTGTGCAAACCCCCTGTGAAATAGTAACTGCAAATGACAAACATGATGCTCTTCATCTTGTGCAAGAAATGAAAGCCTTTAGGCTGTGAGCAAGGGCAGGGCCCAAAGAGAGTTTCAGCTCATCTCTAGGCTCAGCGCAAAGCTAACCTTGTGTGTTGGAGAGCAGAGGATGGTGTTTTACCTGTCCAGCAGTGCTACAGAACTTGCAACCCCACAACACAAACCACTGCAAGACAGAAAAACATATCCTCAAAAACTTAAACTTGGTATTTAAGAAAATAATTTAAAACTTCTAAAGCTTCAGCACTGAAGATCCATTAACTGCACACTTCCATCTGCACACAGCTGCCTCCACAAAGAGCATCATCGAAATAACAGAGAGAAACCATCACAGCAAGTACCCACAGACCCAAAAGTTCATCTTCCTTAAGAGAGAGACATTTGTACATCGGTTAATGCATCCAAACAGGAGAAGTTGTCCAATGAGCTTGGTACTTTACTTGTGGGAAGGTTAACCAAAAGGTACTTCTTTATCTGAGAAAAGCCACTTGTGCTCTTTCAAGAGGTTTTCATTGGTATCCTGTCACCGGCATTTGATTCGAGAAAGTTTCTAAATGATACTTGTCTGCAAAAAAATGACCTCTTGAAACAGTACAAGTAGAGCTTCTGTTTTCCCTTGTTTACCTCAAAGTCTACTCTGGTTTTAACTATTTACAGTCATGACTAAATAACCAAAAGCCCCAAAGCAACACAAATCTGCCTGATGTGACAGACCACTGTGGCCAGGCTGAGTCCACAGTGGTCCTGTAGCCCCAGCTACAGGAGTTAACAGCAGCTTGGTTTTATCCATCACCAAACAAAACATCAAGCTTATAGTCCCTAGTGCTGGGGACAGAAGGAGGGGGTAAAAATTCCCTTGGCACTTACCAGGTATGTTATTTGGTGTTTTAAAGATGAGGAAGCAGAAATTTCATCTACAGGAGTGATTCATAAGATGCCTTGCGAGGGCTGGAGTAGTGAGAGAACCAACACTTTAGTGGTAATAAAATTAATGGTCTCACCACTCAACTCTGTTCTACAATTGGCTTTCATGGAATGTCCCAAATGTAAATAAAACAAAGCTTCCTGAAAAGAAGCTGAGCATTCTTGCTTAGAAACAAGAGCAGAGCTGGTGTTTGAAAAGCTTTGTATTGCCATCTCAGCTCTTCTAGCAGGGAGTCAGAGTTTGACTGCTATCGCATAGAAACTGGCTAAAAATCACACTGATTTGAGATGCAGAGAAGAACTTCAGCATGTCCTAAAGGCTCCTTCACCATTTTGATTCTCCAGGTGTCATAACAAGTTTCACTGCAGGGTGAAACGTGGGAGGAAAGCCTAAAACCACCCATTTTTATCACATAATCACCTTCTCTCCTGGCCAGCAATAATACTGGGTACCAAACGCTCTATCCCAACCACACTCTGCTATTTCAGAGATTAAAATAGAGGAGAAACCAATGGGATTTTCTTGTAGCAAAGGGATTTCTTGCTTGATGCTGCAGTGAAATCAGTGACAGAACTGGACAGCCACACCAGTGTAGACCGTCAAGCTACAAAACAAGGTTTTCTACATCTTCACAATACCAAATGTAACATGTACTGAAAGCACCTTTATTTTCATTTCTATCACTGGGAGTTGGTGGCAAATTAGTCAAGGCCTTAGAAGACAGATACACATAGCTGGAAGGTCTCATGTGTCAGCGATATTCGACGTACAAGGCTGCTTAGCTTACATTTATTTGTACTAAAGAATAAGGCAGTGGGCTCCTTTCCAAACATCTTAAAAAGACAAGAAAGGAGACCTTACGTATGGCTTGGGAATGGACCCATTGTGGCAAGAGACTGCATTGCATCATTAACATTATAAATTCCATTTACAATACAGCAGCCATTTCATCCATCATTTATTCATGCAGACCAGAGAGAACATTTGGCATTTCTAGGACCATGGTTCTGCTTATTCTTGGTATTGCTGCAGTTGCTGGGCTGTGAATGAACAGCTCAGCTCCAGCTATTGGCTGCTCAGGTCTCCCCCTTCTACAGGCAAAAGTAAATCCCAGCATCTCATCACACCTCAGTAACTGCATAAACTCCAAAAGTCTCAACTCTGGCATTACCAGGGTTCCATGTTACGTGGGAACAGTTTACCCTCAATCAGTACATTTGGTCACTACAAGTCTTTTGTCACTCTAGAAGCATGTGCTGATCCATATTTCCCTTGCACCAGTACTGCACAGGCTACTTCCACTTTATGGACTGGCATGAGGAAGGGGTGAAAAGCCTTGCCAGTCTGCACACCTTCTACCACCTAGACTCTCAGCTCCTGTTAGACCCCCATTAGCTGCACATTAATTACAGCACTCAGCTCATCTAGGAGGCAGTACTGTAAAACTCATTGCCCCACTAGTACTACCAGCACTGGAAGCCCGAATGTAAATGAGACTGGGAGTAGAGGGTGAGTGTGGCACATCTCTTGTGATTACTACCCATAACCCAGATGCCTCACCAGCTCAGCACTCCTCAGCCCATCCAGATGGATGGCTGCATAAAAACCTGAATACAGCTTCTTCCAAAGTTTTGTGGCAGAACCTCTGATTAGACTCTTTTGCCTAAAGTTGAGTGTTTTACTTATTTTTCACTTTAACACTCAGCAGAACAGAACAGAACAATCATGGAACAACCTCCTCTGGCTGTCACTGGTTCCAAGATGATGCTAAATGAATAAAGCAAGTCTGCATTCACAGATTACCAACACTGACTGCCTGTCACTACTAAGCATCTTGTTACATGGAATGTAAACAGCAGAGAAGTTATGAAAATGGTAGCTAAATTGTTTGTTCCCTAATGTAGGTTTTATTTGAAACAAGAAGAAGCAAGCTATGGATTGGAGTTTGCTTGGTTTTCCATGTTATGGGTATAAAGAGAGGGGAAGGGAAAGTTAATTAAAACTACAAACATACTCTGAGTGATATGGGAAAAGTGTTCTAAGAGCAATTAAAGAATACACCATTAATGATACAGTAGCAATAAGCTACTACTGACAGAATAACTTAGGTCAGACAAATCCAGTATTAAATAACCAAAGTCAAAGACACTGACCATGCCTCAGAGACGATTTATGGAAGAACATAGGCATTACAGAGGACATGGCCTATTGCAGTGTACAAATCACAGTAGAATTTAAATGGTAAAACAAAACTTCTTCCAGCACTGCAAGCACAGCGCTCAGAAGACCATGTTCTGAAATGTAGGCTGAGGAAGAAAACTAGAAGAAAAGTTAGAGAGAAACATTCTTTTGACAAAATTGCACTTAATGACCAGAAAAGCATTCCCTCATTCACACCTGTTGCCAGCTTCACTCTATTTACATCCAGCCTAAATGGCCGTCTTACACCCAACAGAGCCAAGAGGTTTCAAAGACCATAAAAAAGATCATAGAATATGACCATTTTTAAACATTCCTATGAACATAAAAGGAGATAACACATTGGGCATGGATTCTGGGATGTGGGGGTGACCAAGATGTCCAGTTCACAACAGTCTGATTCATTCCAGCAGCCTTCCTGCTTGCGCAAGGTACACAACATCAAGGCAGAGCCACAGCAGTTTTAGAAGAGCATACACTGCTGACAAGAGGTGGTCAGGGTTCACCAAAGCGATTATGATTGCAACAGAATGAGTAACTAAAGCTAAAGAATGTATATATACCCATTTCACTTCATAGGCATCTCAAAGATTCTCCCCTGGTATCTTAAAATGCTCTGTACCACGCAGCACAATGTGCTGGACAGCCACAGAGAGCGACGAAATGCCTCTCTACACACCTACAACACATTACCAGTAAAGTATGTTTGTTTTGGGCTTGGATGCATTAAGCTTTACTGGCAGCTGCAGTCTGAATTGATGTTTTGTACAGTAAGCCACCTGTATTTCACTGGACTGGCTCGCATGTACCTCTCAGGCAGTGGTTTAAAGGACAAAGCTAACACTAATCACTCCAATGAAAGTGTCAGGGTAGAAAGTGTAACTAAAGACGATGGCTAAATCCTGGCTAGAGAAATCTGGCAGCTCAGAAAGCCACTGCTGTGATGTTGGCTAAGTGTAAGTCAATTGTGGGGGGACGGAATGATCGTGCCTCCCTCAGAGCAGGCTGTACTTCACCACAGATGCATGGAGACAGCAACCCGGCCCACTCGCAGTACACCCAGCTTGAGCTAACACAGCGTGGAGCAGGCAGAAGCATGCTAAGGTACCACCATGCAAAACTGTGCACATGAAATGCTGCTCTTCACCTCCTTCACACACATTCTCCAGATAAAGTGATAATTCAGTCACCCCAAAGCATTATTAGCATAAGTAATTCCACTTTTATTGTGAAATGTTATGACGAGAGGAAGGCTTTCTTAAAAATCAAGTTCATTTTCCTGCACCACCTCATTTTACTGGTTATATATTCTTCATCAACACGGTGGAATGAATCCAGTAATAACACCCAGAATTAACTGCTTGCGCGTTTTAGCCCTCTAGATCTCCAAAATCTCTGTATAAGGAAAACTCAAGTGTCATTACCAAGAAGCGATAACTAGATCTTTGACTAAGGTTCCACAGTGCTGCTGATTATTCCTCACATGGACTCACTGGGACCAAACAGACCTCATAGGCTTTAATCTGAAGTTTGTGCTGCCTCTGCAATAAGAATTATAACTGATGAAGCAGCAGCAAGAGCAAAACTCAAGGCACATGTGTTTAAATGGAAGCTCTTCTGTTCTTATAAAAAGAGGCCATAAAATATACAAAATAAGTAGAATTCTCTCCATTCAACAAATATACATCTGCCTTCAGTGTTTCCAGAGGCAGCAGTGGAGCACGAGAAGAATCACTGCTACCACATTATCAGCATTCACTCTGCCATCAAATAAATTAGACTTACTAGTGCAAAGGGGAAACAAAGTATGGCTGTTTTCTGGATTTGGGGGTATTTTTGTTTTTTCTTTCTTTTCTTTCTGCTTTACTCTGGTTCTTCATAAAAAAATACCTAAGAAATTAGCATTTGCACAAGGAAACAAAAAGCTACATATTTGCCAAATTAAATCTTAAAATAATTTTGTAGACTGTACAAATATACATCATTAAACATTTACAACCTTAACTTCCTAGAGAACTGCTCTTCCAAGCAATGCAGCTACCCAGCTTTTCTTTACAAAAGCTCAAATCTATCAACTGTCAGGTATAAAGTCCCTTTCACAATTAGGGACGGTATGGGAGAAAGATGAACCTACTGACAGCAGTGGTATCAATACAAGGGAGTTCCAAGTGTACTAAATAATTTAAAATACAGTCCTTGCTAGACAGAAATCTGGGAATAGATTTTCAGTAATGAGCCAATACTCAAGTCAGTGAAATGTCTTTCTTCGCTTAGCACCGTTTGATTCTGTGTTCACTGGTGACTCTTCTGATGTTCTTGTTAACGCACGATAGTCTTTGTTCTGCTTATTGATGCAACTTTCACCTCCTTCACTGTGGGATTTTGAACCACTTTTCAATGGAGGAGCTCTCTGGTCACTCTCATGCCGAGCCACTGAAGGCAAATCACATTGTCCTGATGTTTGCTGGGGCTTCTTAAAAGTTTCTGTTCTGGAAATCTGATCCCTGGCAGCTGACGATGCACTGAAGCCTTGCTGTGATGTTGAACCTGGATTGCTCTGGTCTGGCTGACTGCTGTCTTTTGAGGCCTGCTCCTTCTCTTTGGCTTCAGCTCTACTAGCCATACTTGCCAGCCTCGGGTCCCGTGGTTTCTCCTGATCAGCAGAAAGCATTCCAGCCACCATGCGTGCAGGGGCACTGCCTCTCCTGGAGTCCACAGCCTGAGCACACTGTGGCTGCTGGGGCCCTCCACTTCCCTGTGGCACTGCATAACCAGTGCCAGCAGTGAGCTCCTGAGGGCTGCTGGCCTCCCGTGGATTTGCAAGTGGCTTCTTGCCACTGGAAGACAACTGTGTTGGAGGAGGCTGCTTTGCTCCTGCACTGGCTGGGGGCTGTACTGGTGGCTTGAGCTTCAAGATCTTGCCAGCATCTTTCCTGTAGTTTTTTTCTGATGTCCTGATAATGGCACCTCTTTTCTGAGCATCCTGAATCAACTCATTCCAGTCTTCGTTTTCCTTTTAGAAAAAGACAAAAGGACACACCCCAGAAAGAAAGGTTATTGGAAAGAAATCCACACAAATGGACAGAGGTGTTAGAGGATACACAACTCCTTTAATTAAGGCACCTGACACAACTGTAATGGAAACTACTGTTATGTTCCTTCTGGAATGGAAGAATCTTATGTTTCACTTGCAAACCAGCAACAGGCACTCTGGCTGCTGTAACACAGGGAAGGTACTTTCAGCCATCAGTGAGCTACTACTTAAAATGACAATTTCTGTATTTATGAAGGCCAGAAGAGTTTTCTTGCACAGAGAGAGAAACAGGAACAAGGCTTTAACGCCCTCTTGTGGTGCAGCTATCGAACCCCATCCTTGGAAAAAATCAAGATCCAGTACTGTAAGACATCAAGCCTTTTCAAGAGCACTCCCTATACATTCATTGGGCCTTTGCAGTCCCCCAGATATGTAGTTCTGTTTAAGAAATACGTGTTTCATAGAGTACAAGCAAAGCCTATACTTAGAAATCACGTGACTACCTAAAGTAATATCAAAACCAATAATCTGAAGATCATGGGAATGTTTGGGGGTGGTCTGGCTTTTTAAAATCATTTTCTTTGCTTAAGTATCCAGTGACAAATACAATAGCTGGAAGAACAGTAAGGATCAAGCAAGAAAGTATTTCTGCCATCACCCTATCTTACCAACAGAGAGAAGATTTTTCACAACCCCCATACTTGAATTGTAAAGCACTGTGTTATAATTTAGTTACTAAAATATTGTCAGAGTAATTTCTAAATTTCCTTCTTGGAAGCAAGGAAAAGAGATTTTTAATTGTTTTGGTTTTTTTAAAGAGCTTTGGCAGCTGACAGTTACAGCCAAAGCTTTCAAAGAGAACCTTTCAGAGGCCTGGATTGTACTGATTTATCAAAACACCACAGAAGGGTCCCCTCCTTTCATAGACCGGAGCAGTCTAAGGATGGTTTTCACTTTCCCAACCCTGACTTGACCTAAAAGGGTGGACCACGTAAGATCATTTGATTAATACTGTACCTACCATGAGAGTTTTCAGTCTTCCAAGGATAAAGAGGCTGAATCTGGCTCGGGTAATGGTAACATTCAGACGCTGGAGACTTGCTAGAAATCTAGGTGACAAGACAAAGCTTAGCTCCTAAACTACTCTTCCACAAGGCTTAAGTATTAAAACAAAAACCGATAATACCCAATTTCAGTGAAATGGAGGAAACAGAAGCAGTTATAAAGGCAGCAGTAGTTCATGACCCACTCCCAGATCCCACTGAAACACCCCTGCCTTACATGAAGGGCTTTGCATTAATCGTGTTTTCTTTCTTTCACCACCCTAAGTCCTTGCAGGGAATTCCAGTTCTTTCCAGTTCTTGCCGTTGATGTTTCCTTTCTTAAGAGTAAATCCCCTCTAATGCCAACCACTGCTTCCTTAAGTGTTTCTCAAAGTACAGAGCACATCAACCTCACTTCACCTATGAAGACTTCAAGCTTTTTTTGACTTGAACTGAAATGGATTAATAATATTTGGCATGATTAATGGGAAAATATTCTACTGAAATACTGAATACTAGACACAAGTATTTTACTTTAAAGGTGACCTGCACTGGAAGCACAGGAAAAAAAAACGTTTGCTTTGTCACGCTTCAAAAGTGAAATGTATATTCTTACAGAAGAAAGCCAGTATTTGCACTATGGAAATTGCCTAGTCTGGTTATGCAATATCACAAACCAAGGTACTAAAACCTAAACAAATGCTTAAAGGCTGATTTCTATTACAGTTTATCTGCCAACACTCAAAAAAGGGTTTGTGAAAGTAATATAAATTATTTCTTCTCTAATAAAAAAGCTTCAAAAATGCACAGCTTATTCTATACTAACAAAACTTGCAAAACAAAGCCAGGTCCTTGTAAAACTTAGCTTGAGCAGGTTCAACATCAATGCCTGATACTGCGGTCACGGTGCTGAGACCTGGTCTTCAACAAATTCCAAACTGCACAAGTCCAATCACTGCCCCAGGGAATTTGGGCAGTACAGAGAACAAGACAGGCAGGAAGCAGACATGGGGAACAGATCCAGCACTACAGATACTATACTTCTTTAGGACTTAAGGAGAGCATCTTCAAAGACTACTAAATATTCTTAACAGCTTTTAAAACTGATAAGCAATAAGACCATTTTCTCAGGAGGAGGCAGGGGGAACAACAAACCAAACCAAAAACATTATCTTTCCTTGGAGTTTTCTCCACCATTTGAAACTTACTTTCAGAGTACATTTAATGCTGGATTAGCAACCCTGAAGACCAAATACTTCACTCAGCTACAAGATCGTAAGGGTGCTGCAAACTTTCCCATCACACCTTGTCAATGACACCTGCCCCTGAAGCAGATGTCCAACTCATCAGCATGTACTGCTTCTACAGCATTGCACTGCCAAAGCTTCACCACAGTAAGCTGGAAAGTTCTCTTCCAAAAGAACAGAGGTTAAGTCCCATGTCAGCCAAAAGAACTGGCAGGTTTTAGCTGTCTTCAGTTTCCAAACTCAATCAACCAGATTAAGAGATGTCCAAAAATCATCACTGTTGTTTTCTAGAAGATTTGGATTCTTTCTCTTCCCAAAGTAATGTTCAGCACAGCTAAAAGTCCTTTATCCAGCAATTAGAAAATTGGTATCAGTAAGTATGCAAGAACAAAGATTTTGGTTTATGCAGACAGACTTCTCAAAGTTTAACTTCAAAGCCAACTTAAGGCAACAGAATTCTATTACCATTTTTTAAACTAAGATGATCCGTAAGTTACAGAAAGTTGATGACCCATAAGTTAGTTCCTTCTGTCCCGAAACAGGAAACACCCATGTAAAATTACCAAACCTGCTATCTTGAATTGAGACTTTCCGCAAATCTCCTCACAACTCAGAAGATAAGCATATCCATCTAGAAGTCAAAGATCTAGCTCGTCTGCATCGCATTCCTAGTGACATATGTAACTAGATAACAATATTTCTACAGAGAGAATGTGATATTAATAGGATAATGAGTTGCAGAAACTGGATTTCATTTAAAGGGAGCAGCATTCAGAAAGTTACAATACAGATCAAAAGCTGTAGGAAAAATAACTGCTGCAGTACTAATGTGAAGAGGCAAGTTCCCAAGACCAATCATGCCAAACCAAAACGGTGACAAGCTAAGGCAGAATGCAAATTCATCAGCACACAACAAGGAACACAATACTTACCATTTCCATGTCCCTTTTCGTCAGAAATTTCAAACCAGTAACATTAATACATGCATTAAGATACCCTTTAATTTACTGGCTGTAATGACTCGTTCTGGTCTTACATAACTGCCTTACTGTCATATTAAAAAATACGACTATATCTAGTGCCACTGGAAAGGGGAGTTGCAAATCGCTGAAAAGAAACATACCCAATTGACCCTTTCGTGCTGTTTGCCCGGACACATGTCACTATGATGCAATCTTTCTCTCGTCCCTGGAATGCATCTACTGTGTCCACTTCTGGGCTGTTAAAGAAAGAATTAGCAAGCTGTTCAGTACATTAGTTGAATTTTTAAGCAACACACTAGTGCAAATTGCCTAAATACTATCCTTAACCATCATCTGTCAAAATAGCCCTAGGTAAACTTCTGCTTCAGTCTAAGAACCTAAAGCTAAATTTACTTTTGAGGCCAGCATCATCATTGAAAAGCTGTTCAGGTCCATAGAGCTCGGAATTTTAGTTTTTTTCTTTTAAATACACTTTATTCAGAACAGCAACAGCATCAGAGCACGTAGAAAAGTAGTAACTAAGAAACAGTACAAAGAGGTCATGCTTGGTCTAAGCAAAAAGCTTGCATGTTCCCTTTGAAGGCATGACTAAGTACAGATTTTAGTAGTACAGAAAAAGGTTTGAGAGTTTTTGCTATTATTTTAAGGGGAGAAACATGCAAGACGCATATCCCACGTGAAAACTCATGGTTTCTTTACCTGTTATTCCTAAACACTCTGTCCAGTTGTTCTTGAATTTTCTTTTTCTGTGCATTGTAAGGTGTAATTATTCCAATGCGTCGAAGACCCGGATCCTTCCTTTTTTCTTTTATTGTTCTAATTAATTCCATCACTAGCTTCACTTCCTGAGGATTACTAAAAGAGCTGAACAAGACAGAATAGAAACACTACAAAACCATGTTTGACAGTGCTTTCAAATTCAGCACTTCAACCCAATTTGTAAAGGGATTATGAGTCAAAGTTCCTGTCCTGAGCTTTTGTAGTCTTCTTCACATAAACACTCAAAAAATTCTGCAAGCAGGCCCTGATGAAGGGGTAACAACAATGAGAATTATTAACAGCAAGAGGCTTACACTTCAGGTTCCTTACAACTATATAGGTTTGCTTTCCTTACAGAATAGGCAAAGGGGAGGACTGAGCCTGCCACCTTCCGGTATTATCACAGCATGCAGCTGTGAAAGTCAATAAAAAAAAAATCAGGAATTCAAATTGTTACTAGAGTTAGAGACTGTAGGCATTCACTAGCAGCTAAGAGACAGCCAAATCAATATTAAAGCCAGTTTCACATGTAACAAAACAAATAAAAAACCCCTGAACATTTAATACCTGCTTTTTTGTGAAACTAAATCAACCAAAGTTGAAAATGCAGTCCTGGCTACTTCAAGCATACTGGGAATAACAAAGGAGAGCAGGTAATTAATTCTCAGCAAATCTAAAGTTTGGCTGAGTAGAATGCAGGACTTACTCATTGTGTCGCTCCTCATGGCCATCTCCTACATCAAAAATAAGGTAGGGCTGGAATGGCCACTCTGAAGAACATCTGTTCTCTTCTGTTGCTCTGTAAATAACATTTTTATCACTAGGTAACCATAAAGGATTCTAAGACCTGATACCTCAATTCATTTACACCATGGTTATCAAACACAAGCAACTTTCAGCTTCTTCACACACACCACACACCCCCCAAGTCCTTCATTTTCACTGCTATGTGCAGATAATGAGGTCTGAAAAGGAACTCTAAGCAGTAATTAAGCTCAACTTTAAGTGATCTAGTTAACCTATGTATCACAGCCAGCACTAAAAAGGTGGAATGAGTTTTCTCCCATTAAGCATCTTCCCACACACAACCTCAGGAATTTTTAGACACAAAAGAATGTCCTGGTATGAAAAAATTTCTTTGAAATACCTCCTGCTTAGAAAGGAGAACAGTGTCACCCACCTATCAGTCTTTAGAGTCCTGCCATAAATGTAATTGGATGGGAAGAGGCAGATGTCAGGGTGCATCCGGTATTGCACAGTCAGCTGCACAACTGGCAGACTTCGTAAAATATTCTTGTGCACTTGCTCCTCCAGGTGTCTGTGCAGACGTGCCATCAAGGACTTATCATAGCCATATTCCTGAGCTTTCTGCCAGGGAAGAAACACAGGACTGACTTCTGGGGAATGGGGTCCCAAATTAACATCAGGAACTTGCTTTTTCAACTTAAAACTACTTGGTGTTTTCTTTAAAACTTCTAAATCACTGACAAAATGACAACGACTTGCACTTCAATTTTCTATTTGTGTTAGTCTGTTTCAGGAAAGATCACCTGCATAAATCTCAATTTTTGTCAGTGCTGTCTTTAGCAAGGCAGCTTTCCTTTGCGAGTCACAACACTGGAAAATTTTAACAACATCAACAACAATGAAAAGAAAGATCTTCCAGGTGGCATCTCCTTAAGCAAGCACATAGCCTCCGCATGATTTACCCTTCTAAGGAAGGCAGTCTGGTTTTCCTCTCTTTTTACCAGATGTTTAAAATAGACTTTACTGTCAGATACAAGAGCAATCCTGCATGTTTCGTCCTTGGAACACATCTATAGGGTGGTGAAGTCTCCATACAGACAGGTAGTTTTCATCCCCCATTCCCTAAGGAACGTGACAGTGACCGAAGCTTACATAATGAAATAACAGAGCCCATCACAGACCAAGTGCAGAGCTGCACTGGAACTCCTATTGCCATAGCTATTATTAATGGTGCATGAAATCAAAATCAGTTCCAAGCTACACCAGGAAAGGCTACAGAGGTTGTACTCTCCCATCTCCATCAGCTTTATCCACACATTCAAAGGCAGTATTGATACGGTCTCCACATAACGAGACTAAACTTGCAGGGCAAAAGTCATCATCAGACACATCCTGACCTGACATTGAAGTGTCTTTTTTTCCTTTTACATGTTCTCTAAATACTGTCCTTTACCCTGTATCCACTACATAACATGAAAAAAACCACAGTTTGAACACTTACCACTGATTTTACTGTAGGAGGGAGCTGTCTGGGATCTCCAACAAGGACAAGTTTACTACAGCGATGGATCAGTGGTATCAGCGTTTCAACCTCACAGGACTGCCCTGCCTTTTGTATATGCAAACAGGACAGAAAGTAGAAGTTGTAAGCAAAGGAGTGGAGGGAAGGATGTTCAATTTCCTGTAACAGAGCCAGGATAACTCAAATGCCTTCTAAGTCTTCTAAAAAATAAAAATTAAAAAAATATAAAAAAATAAAAAAAGGAAAAAACCACCACAAACCCAGGAGAGGAAAAATACGGATTTCTCCCTAATAAAAGACTACAAACAGATTTTTCTTTTATTATGAAATATGCAGAGCACTCTAAACAGATACAAATATAACCCAACCATCTGGACATCTCTGAAGAGATTTCAGAGCAGCAAGAACCACATTTCAGCCATGATTTTTAAGTAAAAGCCGTTTGCCATTAAAGCACCAAGTAAGTCAGAAAAAGCAGCAACTGAAAGTCACTCTTCTCATGGCTCTACACCACAGGACAGACTGGCTACCAGTTCTAAAGCAAAAATGAGGCACTTGACCCACAATACATCACACCAACAGCCAGTCAATCCACAGTATATCACACCAGCAGCCAAACAACCACAAGTCACCTAAGCAGAGAACAAGGCAGACCTTAGAGGTGGAACATGCTGTAGTTCTAATAGCTTTACTGACCTCATCCACAATAACACAGCTGAAAGGATGAAGTCCTTGCCGAAAAAACACAGATTCCAGCAGACATCCTCCACTTGTGCTCAGTGTGCAGCAGATGATGTCAGACTCCAAGATGATATCTGCCTGTACTTTCTGAGAGTGCCCCCGAACCTTCAAGTACAACAGGACACCATGTCTCCTTTCCTGTTTAGGCTTTCTTAGAACCATCCTAGAGCAACTTCTAACTGCCTGGACAATACTAACTGCCAAAGAGGTCATGCATAATGCATCACCCCAATGAAGTTATTTCTATTATTACAAATGAAAGGCACAAGTTGACTTCACTGAAGTGTTATTTCCACTTCAAATTACAGATTGATACCAGTGGTGGCAAGCTGGATAGAAGTATCCTTTCATCTCTCAGCTACGCTATCTAGACACACTAACCGTGAGCAAAGCTTTGTTTGCAGTCACATTTGTTAAATCCAGGCCTCCAGGACCATTAAGGGGCAACATATATTCATTAAAGATTCATCACAAGGTTCATATCACTCAGCCTTAATTAATGGCTTTGCTGTGAGTGCCTATTTCCACTTTCTATCTCACACAAAAAAAATTTTTCCAGTTGTTGTTTTACTGCAAAATATTTGTAAGTATCTCAGCTCCAGCAGGACTGTAAAGGGGCACAAAAGTGGTAATGAAGATACATCCTAGAACATAACGACATGCACGCTTCTTTGCCAAATATGACACATTTGTTTCAATTCCCCTTTAATTGCAAGGGTGAATATTTCCATCCAGTTTTGGAGGGAAAGGATTGGGGATTTCTGTTTGCTTTGGTGGTTTGTCTGAGGGTTTTTGCAATATGCAATATGCAGCCAGAGTACACCTGGATTTCACACCAGGCAGTCCATATAACTTACAGTTGGCTTACAACCTTTATCTATTTACCTACTACTCTATAAATTCTTCCAGTCACATCAAAAGCAAATCTCTATCCCAAAGAATATTAAGCATAGAAAGATATTTGCTGAGGTTTATTAAAGAGCTGCCTCAAAGACAAATTCCTACCTCCTTTACTT
This sequence comes from Loriculus beryllinus, assembly GCA_039877255.1. NCBI lineage: Eukaryota > Metazoa > Chordata > Aves > Psittaciformes > Psittacidae > Loriculus > Loriculus beryllinus. The sequence continues at coordinate 3,991 of JBCJKH010074776.1, read as the reverse complement.
GAGAAGCAAGCTGTTGTCTCTCCTTTGAAAGTCTGCCAATTTCATCATCTAACATTTGACTCTAGATGGGAGAAAAAAAAACCCCACATATTTTCCATATACCTTTTTTCTTTTCTTACCCTAATTCATTTCTTAAACATTTAGACTTGTTCAGACTCTTTCTAATATTAAATGCGTCTGAAGAAACTCACCAGTTTTAGAAAGTTGTCAACATATTTAGACTTTGCAACACACAATGCTACACCTTGCATTTCTGTGCAGCTGAGAAAAAGGTCTACCATCAGAAATCTGTAATCTCAGCACAGATGCCAAACTCTTAGACAAAAAATGGACAACTTCAAGCATAATACATATCCCAGAATCTCAGACCACAAGTTATGTTATTATTTCCAGTTCAACAAAACCAGAGCTTTGAAGTATACAATCAAATTAAATCATTAAGATTTATAAACATGGTTATACTAAAAACTAACTGGTGACAGAACCAAATGAAGATTAGTGAGCACCAGAGCAAGAAGTGACATGATCAATCAGTTGAAAATAAACCCTGATGGAAGTTCTTCGTTCCCTTTTGCAATGCTAACCAAATTTTCCATTAGTTGAAAAAGCAGGTGAAGAGACAGTTACTGCTCAGAGATGGCATTAAACAGTACAGTTCTTTACTCTGAAAAAATACAAGCAGGATTCAAAACACTACTATCTTACCACTTCCTTCTTCTCACATCTGTGCATGGCACGCTGACGAGACAGCATGTCCAGCTTTTGATCCAGAGCAGCTTTCTTCTTCTGAATATCCTGGTCACAGTCAGCTGGCTTTCGTTCTATAATAAAACAAAGGAAAACATACATGAGAAATAGAAAGACCAGATTACAATAACACTTGCTCTCACTCAAATGGACAAACTTCTGTGTTGCACTTTTCTGTTTTCTACTGAGGTCTTGTAAAACAAAGATAATGGGACTTGGTTCCAACTGTAGCTCTCAAACACTGCATAGCTGCATTGCTTAAAAATCATGGCTTTTACATAAATGTACTGCAATTTCTTCTAAAAAAAAACAAACAAAAACCCCCAGTCTTATTTCTTTGTTTTGCTTAGATTTTAGGCCTTATGAAAGCTGACACTTTCCCACCAAGACTGAACAACTATACTTCACGAAGCACTGCTGCAGAAAAATCTCTTACCAGCTCTTCCTTGTTAAAAAACACATAGCCCTAAGTGCAAAACATCATCAAGCTCAACAAAGAGTGAAGAAAAGTCTGACTTGAATGTTACTTACTCATCCTATGTTCAACTTGCTTATCCAGGCTAAATCCCCGGACTTCACTGTTGATTGCTTTTTCAGCACCAAGCCGCACTAATTTGATATCACCACAATTTCCTGTTTACAAAATCAGGGTTAAAATACTTTTAGATTGCTCCAATCATCTTTGCACATTGGTATGAGAAAAACAAAAAACTAAACAGCAGAGATACCAAACAAGGCTTTTCCTTTTCTGCTTCTCAGGGGGTTGCAATAATTTATCTAAGCACAGCTACAAAAAATTCAAGAATTCCAAACTCTAAACAAGCAAACACACACAAACAACAAAGGTGATGCTGCCGATGTTTTAGTGCTGGCTAGCAGTTAAGAATATTATTCTAAATTAACAGAACAACCTATTATTCTCAGGCTTATCTAAAACTTACAGAATTCCTAATTTAGAAAATGACCAAGTACCATCAGGAACACAGCTGGTAAGCCAAAAGCAAATTAACATTTGGTTGTCTGCCAAATTTATAACTGATACAAAGCAACCTCACTTATCTCTTTCATGGAACCATGTTTGCCTTGTTCTACCAGGCAAAACGGATTTTATTTATTTTTTTTTTTTTTTTGTGCTTGAATAAATTTAAGGCCATTAGTGTTTAGTTCACTATTACATTAATTGCTTAGCAAGAGCTCTGAAGTGTCCTTGATGAAGTATATGAAGATCTTAATTAAAAAACAGAGAATGCTCGAAGGGGCTGCAACATGCCACATTAGGTTGACCAAAGCTTACATATCCTGAAAAATCTACCTTAACTATTGGACTGGTTAAATGACTGCTTTGCCAATAGGGAGAAGTGAGAAAGCATAGTACAAATTCAATACCTTCCAAGCAGATTGCAGATTGTTTTCTATTTGTGGTTTTCATTCACTGCAAAAGTTTAGATTTCCAAACAAAAATATTACAGGGCTTCCTTTGACATCAGCCAGTGACCCAACAAAAACTGTTGGACTCACCCAGGGCAAAGGGGGGAAAAAAAATCAAAATCTTGTCCTGCTAGGTGTTTATCACCCACTGTATTCACTATTTTCTTCTTCTTCAATTTTTCATTGTTTTGAAGGTTTTAAAATTAAATTTCAGCTGCTGTTTAGCCATTGTATTTATTCACTTTGGCTACAAGTTTATACAACAATAGTTGCTAACATTGAAATTTTATGCACTGCATATGTAAACTTTTATGCACATAAATTTTACATGTACTGCTGTAAGAACTACATATGAACTGATTGACTATGCAGGCATAAACATTTTCTGGCAGCACACACACAACACCTTCAGCATCAGATAAAGCTTTATTCATCAGGAGCTAGATTTTCCTGTCAGGAAAGGATAAGGATTTATATGGATATACTTCATGTTTCATTTATGCACAACTATATGGACAGAACTAAACTGGGTTTATGTAGCTGTCCTAACAGAGAGGAATTTCTCTGTTATGTGCACACTTCTAAGACCATCTGACTAGATCAAGTGTGTTACCACCCAACTCTGCCTGTATGCACACATGAAAAAACAAAGATAACTGCACAAGAACTTCACTGTTCAGTCAAGGTCGATATATAGATAATACACCTAATACAAATGTACAACACCTGGAAATGAAAATGCCACCTGATACACTCTTTCAATTTATTCCCTCTCAGGTATGTTTGCATTTACTACCAGAAAAGCAGTTTGCCACAAATCTTTCAGAGCAGCCTTGAAGTTACCTAAGGAAACCAAGCTTCCATATGCGCATCTCCCAAAGGGAACTTTACATCACACTATTATGTCAAAACTTCACATAATTAAGTATTAATACTGTAATAATAATTTCAGTAAAGGAGGATTTTATACCTCTCAGCCTTTGGAATGCTAGCACAAAAGCAAATATATATGAGTTGATAAGTAATGTACATGCCATGAAAACTTATGAACAGCTACTGTGGTTTTCATCTGGGACACTATATATAATTGTTGACAATATTGTGCTAGCCCCACAATTATATTTTTGCATACTGAATTCTAATAATGTTTATCAAAATATATATACACATATACATTTAAATATTCATAGAATTGCGGCCAAACTAAATTTTCCATATTTAAAATACATTCTGCATTCAAACTTTCAGCACTGGGGCTTTGCATTCTTAATAGTATTATCTTAATTTCTGTATGTTCAAGATTAGTTATATAAATTCTCACCATGTTAAGAACTCATAAGTAGTTAGTAATTAAAGTTTAAATTAAAACAGTTAC
>JBCJKH010074770.1:0-14304 GCA_039877255.1 Loriculus beryllinus | reverse complement strand
GGATGGGGCAGCCACAGCTTCTCTGGGCACCCTGTGCCAGCGTCTCAGCACCCTCACAGGGAAGAGCTTCTGCCTAATATCAAGTCTAAACTTTCCCTCTTTCAGTTTAAAGCCATCCTCCTTTGTCCCATCACTACATGCCCTCAAAAATGCCTTGTAAATATCGAAATATACTGATCCTGATGCAAGTTGAAGGCTGTTTAAGGTGTCTCAAGGATCAGTAAACACCTGCATGTTTATGAAAGGTTTTTTCTGAAGTGAAATCTAAGTGCTTAAAACTCTTCATATTTTCTGCTTTGTTAATATACACAATTATTCTCTAGCTTGTCCGTGGAGCTCGGTGGATGAGCAATAATAAACACATGCTTACTCTTCAGTCCATAAAAATAGGCTTCTTTCCAATCCCTGGCTTAGAAGTACACCTCAAAAATTTTACTTTATTATCATCTGTATCATAGCCACAATGTGCCAAGCAGTGCTGAAAGGGTATTTTATTAGCTGATAAACTGGACTACTATTCACTGAGGAAGATTATCAAACAAATTACACTGAGAGCCAATAATAGGGGAAAGGTTAATGATTTCTGTAAGCCACTGAATTCACCCGCCCCTGTAGTTTACTAAGAAAATGAGGGTTTCTTCATGCTGAGCTTATGGGAACACTTTACCCATATTTCAACCCTTCTTTCCTCAGAGCTCTTTGACATCACTGCTTTCTTGCTGGAGAATTTACATTAAGGACAATTATAAAACAAAAATATACCACCATTCAGGAAAATATACAACTTCTTATCAGAGGGATGTGGATGTTCTTCTTGCCAGTCTACAGACATGGAGATTAAATTTCAGAGAGAGATTTATTTTGCACTATTGTCCTGTTACTCACTAGAGGATTGTGCGATGCAAGTAATCTGATCAGAATAATGCATAGGGACATATTTCAGAAAACCAATAATTGTGGTAACGTTGAGCTCTGCAAGGTGCCAAAATAAAGTCCAAAACTACTCTCACTCTTTTCCACAATTCCTTACTCATGGCATCATAATGTGCTGCTCTGTCGTCCATTAAAGCCACAAGCTTGAAGAAAGCCACAAGCTTGAAGTAATCAATGCTGGACATTAGGAGATTGAGTGTAATTTAAGATCTACAGCACTTTTGCAGGCTGAAAAGTGAAATTATAGTTTATAGGTGTGCCATAGCTTGCATTTCACACCTTTTACTTCTTTAAGCTGGCTTGGTGCGGGTTTTTGTTGTTGGCTTGAGGTTTTTTCTTTCTCTTAACCTGAGTGCTGCAGGCTTTTTTATGATGTTAGGAAGCAGTTAAGGTAAACAACAGAAAAAATTACTAAAACTGACTGTATTTAAATTCTGTTTACTTCCTTAACCTTTTGACTTACCCATTCAAAAAGTAATCTTTCATAAACAAGTCCCAAACAAAATCATTGCCTATTTTACTTTCCTAAAACCCTTGTGGAATAAGCAGAAATTGTAACAAGATCCATTTGACCGTTTTTTATTCCTCTCATATTTGCAATGATTTTATAACTGATGCTTGGTTTGCCTCTCCACATTATCACAATCAGTGCATCCTGGGATTAAAAACCATTTAGGGCCCAACTCTTAAAGAAACTCCCCACACAGCAGTATAATGAACACTGTTCCTTTTTATTGTTGCTGGGTTTATTGGTATGCCAAAGACGCTGCAAAGCTCAGTTCTCACTCTAAAAACAAAGGAGGGACCCACTTCTCAGCATGGCTCCAGTACAGAGACAGCACAAAGAGTTTCAAGGAAGGTAGAACTGAGATCCTCACACAGCAAACGTGCCATAAAAGTGTGACTGGGTCGGAAGTCAGACACGCTTCAAGACAAATGGGTCCCTACCCATGGCAGAAAGTTGGAACTGGATGAGTTTTAAGGTCCCTTCCAACACAAACCATTCCAGGATTCTGATTCTGTGAATCTACTCCAGCCCAGATGCTGCAGATGTTGCCAGATGCAGAGTTTCAACTGACCATTGAGAAACCATCCAGGCTGGGGTCATTACTTCACTATGCCCTTAACTTTAGGCTTCACTATGAGGGTGCTGAGGTGCTGGCACAGGTTGCCCTGAGAAGCTGTGGCTGCCCCATCCCTGGCAGTGTTCAAGGCCAAGTTGGACACAATGTGATTCTGTGATACTATGATCATAAAAACTGCCAAAGGCTATTCTGAATAATAATGGATTCACCATGTGTTTGCACAGAATCGACTTCAGCACGTGCTTAGAAGTTTCTGTGAACTGGAGTCCAAAACTAGACTCACATGAGTAAGGCAGTTGGCACTGGATGCTGTGAAACCATGGTTATGGACTTGCCAAGGCCAGCTCATCGTGAAGCATGTCAAAGATTAATCCAAAATTTTAGCTAATATTGTGTAAACATGCAGCCCCTTACTTCTAATAGCACCTTTCAGCCAAGCGGAGCTCAAATCCATACAAATGAGGATTCCTTACTGACTACTGAAATATTAGAATTCATGTGAAATATAGCAGTGCTGGCACAGAAAATAAATATGTGAGTCCTTGTTAGGAAACAGAGTGCAGAAAATATATTTGATTAATGTATTTCAGAGGGGTGAATTATAGCTTAGCCACGTTGAAATGTGACCAGACACTTCGAAACTGTCGCTGGATCCTGTTAGAGAGCACAAATGGTCACGTTTTGCATTTCATGGGAAAGGCAGGCACTCAAAGCAGCAAAGTTACTGAGAAAATATGTTACCACTGAACAAGAAATGCTATTCCCTGCAGCAAGTCCTATTTCTTACAAGTGGAAGACTCCATTTTTATAACCCACCTGGCAAAAGTGCTGCTTAGCTTACATGGAAGGAAAAGGTCTCAGCTCAAGCAACAGATCTCCCAAACCAACAGATGCAAGATGAGAAACTCTGTAATCGGATAACCTACAAATAAAAATTCCCAGTAATTGCCTGTGCAGGCACCAAAATGTGGGTGTTGTGTGGCACAAGACAAGAATATCGGATAGAGGAGATCCAGCTAACAACTGATATTCCCAAAATAGATGCAAAAGCATCCAAAACCAAAGCCATGAGGTCTTTTGTATTCTCAGAGCAACCTGCAGGCTCTGGTCTCCCACTGTTGCAGGAAAGAAGTACATGGCCATTGATTTCAATGAGTGCAGGATCAAGACCATAATTGCTTATAGCAACCATACACATCAGTGTAAACCTATTTGTAACAGAACCTAAGGGCACATTTCATGTATGGTTGGGAGGAAAACCCACTCACAATGGAGGTCAGAAGTGTTCATGTAGAATTTATACTACAAAAGAAAAAGGAAAAACTTTCCTCTATGCTTCTATGTGAATTCATCAATTTAACTTACACTTAAATGGAAAATCGCTATACAGAGACCATAAAAACGTATTATGTTACCAATTGAATGGTTTACACTGCTGGCAAGCTCAGGGAAAACATACCTTTTCACTATCACCAGCTTGAGTGAGCTGCATTATGAAGGATCCCATATATATCCTTAACTTTTGTACATGGCAATTCTCTTCGCATGTGCTCTCCTTACCTCAAATCAAGTGAGTGATGAGGAGAAGGATGAGCATGGGTAGAGAAAGGAAGAAGATGTAAAGAAAAAAGAAAAGCTGAGAAGGAAAATAAAGAGAAAATAAAGTTAGGGATGAAGAAGAGACAGAAATGGAAAATAGAGCAAGGAAAGGGCAAGGTGCTTCTCAGGAGTCCAGGATAACAAATGCATCTCAATAAAGGCAAGTTGCTCTAAAAGGAAAACAATTCACACATCTTTGCTTCCTAACGTATATTCTAGTTCCACATGCCAGCAGGCAGAAGGGCAAGAAGACAAGAAAACAGGGAAAACAAGACATGATGCTGGGCAGTACCTTGGCTTAGCAAATAGCTTCTGCACAAAATCCAGTGTTGATGAGTGCTAAGAGACAGTATTTTATGCGTATCTCCATGCTGTGACTGACACAGACAACAGATAATGGTGCTGGGGGGCCAACCTCTGGACCAGAGCATAGCAAAGCAGTAAAGACAGAGTGAAGTGACACTCAAGAGACCTCTCTTTCTGCTGCTTTCCCATGTTTCTTCCAAGCTGGGATTCTAGGATTATATGACGTATGTAGAAAGTGGCTTCTGAAAATGGAAGTTTATCAAATTGCAGTGGATTTTGATCTTTTCTAAGTCAGTCTGCTGCATCCCAAAGCCACTGGACACACTGACGTGTGGAGTGGGAACAAGTCCTGCATATTGCCTCATCCAGAGCTATTCCTCTGCCCCACCTTAGTCTGCAGGGCCCAGCAGAAGTAGTCACTGTTTGAATGTCACACTAACTCAGATTGCTGCCAACCTCCCTTATAATTAGCAGAGGTGATGGTGATACACAGTATCCCAATGAGGGCCCATGCTTGAGCACTGCAAAGGGTCCTTGGCATGAAGGAAGGGTTTCCCCCACCCTGTCCTCTCCCCCAACAAGTCAGCCAGGTCTGACCTCCCCAGCGTGTCAGATTTCAGTCCTTTCTACAAATGTTTATGGCACAAAAGTGCAAAGGGAGTAATGAAACTCTCACCTTTAACGCTGCTCTCCCAGGAGTGGGGTTGTTGAGAAGGGCAGGGGACTGCTTAAGAGGTGTTCTCCAACTGACCATCCTTTGTGGTCCCCCTTCCTCTCCCTTCTTCCCTTATTACTGTGTAAAACTAACGCAAAGAACAAACATTCCTCCCAAATTAGGCACAGGAAAAAAATTAAAGCTGTGAGATTTGGAGAGTATTGTTATTTTTGTTTTAAATCCCTTGTGGAAAGTTTGATGGTCTTTACTCATGAGCAATCCAAAAATGATCCTACTTTTTATTTCTCTTCTTTCTTCCCTTCCCCCATAGAGCAGTTCAGTGATTATTGAACAACTCTATCATAGGGATTACTGATGTTAATCAGGACCACACAGTTGCATTAGACAGAAGTTTTTGTAGGAACTATACTAAGGAATATAAATTAATGATGGAGATTGCCCTGGACTGCTGACTGCAGTGTCGGTTACTTCGTGTTAAGAAAACAGCGTTGCACAAATCCCAGGAGCTCAGAGGACAATGACAGGAATGATCAAAGGAGGGCTGGAAATCTATTTATTAATGAAATATAAAGAGATTGGGAGATAACAATTATACCTTAGAAGGAAAGCCATAACAGAAGGTGTGATGCAGTGTAAAAAATACTGATCAGCACAGATGAGCCAGATCAAGAGCTTCTGACTCAAAGCACACAATCAATTAAATGCTCACAAATCTAAAGCAGATGAAAAGAAATTTTGTGTTGCCCAACCTAAAACACAGACAAATGAACATCATCACTAGGATCAGCATAGCAGCAATATTCAAGTATGGATGTTTATGTAGCACAGATGAACAGTATCACTAATTACAAACCCTGTAAGGGTCATTGCACTTTGATCTTCTGTGAGCCCATCTCCACATTGTAACCCAAATTTAAAGAGAAGACAGCTCCCAAAATGCATTACTCCATAGGTCAGTGGTGGCCACGGTAGGACACAGAGCACTGGAGGTGAGCAAGGCAATGCATAGCAGGTCTCTGATGAAGTATCATATAGACACACTTACTGTGCGATTGCATCTCTGCATTTTATAAAACTCTTTTCTCTAGCAACAAGGTTCTAAAATCACATTGAGAAACCCCAAACATTAATTGTGTTGGAAGCCTGTGCTTATAATTATGACCCACCTCATCTCACCAACCACAAAATCATTCTGATGGTTAAAGTAGCATTGGAAACCAGCGCACATCAGGTTCTGTTCAACTCCAGCCGCATGAAGAAGAGCCACATAAAAATGTTGATAAAATAAACTTTGGTAGACAGAGACCTGGTGTAAACCAAGTGTAAACTCTGAGTGGATTTTTACTACAGACCCATAAACCTCTGAAAATAAAAGTGTGTAGTGGAAATCGAGAGACATCTATCATGGGAACACTGGGTGCTCCCGTGGTTTGCAGGTTCTGACTCGCCCCTGCAAATCTCACCTTCTTTTCCAAAGCTGTGCCTATAAATGACACTCCTGAAACCTCACTGCTGCCTCCTCTATCACGGAATTGTTGCTGTGCTGGCACCCTTCCAGTCTCAGGCCATAGCCAGCAAGGCAATTCCTTTCCTCCACTTCTTTTTTCACATCCCTCAGGAAAACTTCACGGAAAAGACACAGCTTTTGTTGGTTGTAGTACATTGAGATCCTTAAATTGCTGCTAATTGTAATGTTTGCAATTATTTCTAGCTTTTAATTTTTATAATGACTCTTCATGGTTCTGTTGACCAGGGGAAATTTTAATCCCAAACGTGCCCAAGTGTCAAAATTGCCATTCCACATGAAGGTAAAGAAGGCTTTTAAGAAGTCACAAAGTTTACTTATTGAAAATTAGAAATGAGTATTTATTGTCAGATTTCCATCGGAGATTGAAACCTTTTATTTAACACTGCCTGGAAGTGTAAATTATTCAAATGTTTACATTTGAATGCTGCTGTACTCTAATGATTTCATTTTCTGCAGTGTATTAGTGGTAAGATAATGAAAAGCTTCATCAGAGTGTTAAACAAACATCTAGCTACAGCCTTTCATGGCAGTGAAGATGCTCGCAGGCACAGTCAATTAGGGCAGCCTTGTGTTCTGGGAGAAGTCAGTAGGGTGAAATGAAGCTATCCAGCCCTCTGCTCAGCCACAGTGCTGACCTACATGGACAAAACAGTAATATACTCATTGCCTACAATGTAGCATCAAGATGACCCAATGGTTGTTAAAAAGTAGGGTTTTTTTTCCACTATACAAAAGTAAGTGTATTTAAAATGGGTATAGGTTTCATCTTGGTCAGCAAAGGGGTTATACAGCTATGAAGGCAAGAGGCATGCTTTGATTGTTAGGAGGGGTTTTATTTAGTGAGATAAAGGAGTTGAATAGAGAAAGCAGTTAAGTTTGGAAAACTTTACCATTGGCTTTGTGTTTTGTTTTGTGTATTTTTGCGTACTTCAGAAATACTAGAAAGGGTATGTCTATCACTATTCTTCTCTAGGAGACTTCTGTCTTTACCTAGCTTGTTCTCAGTCTTTCCCCATCCCTGACAGTGTTCAAAGCCAGGTTAGGAGCAACCTTGCTCAAGTGAAAGGTGTCCCTGACTGTGGTAGAGGGCTGGAACTGAATGAGCTTTATCCCACCTAAACCATTCTAAGATTCTATGACGATTTTATGAGAGAAGACAGGAGCTTTTATGTCTTGAGAAAATTCTGCCAAAAAATACCCTGGCATCAGCCAGCAGAGCAGGATAAAAAGGCAGCAAAATACCCTGGGGATGGCTGGTGGTCACAACATCCCTTGTTCCAGCACTGGGCACTGCTGCTCATCCCATCCCAGCCCCAGGGTACAAAGAATTACCTCAACCCAGCCCAGAAAGGGAGAGTTGGCCTAGGATAGCACATAAGTAATATTTTCTACCTTGACTGAAACTTTTCTGAGCTGCAGCCCTTGCATTAGGTGGTTAATTTTTTCCCCTCTCCAGGGTTTTCATGGGATATCCTGTTCATGCATCCAGAGCCTCCTATACAGGTGACTGCAGTTTCTTGTATTTAAAGAAAAAACACAACACACACGCACACAAGGAGAAAAAATGGTTTTTGAACTGTTAAGACCATTTTTTCTACCTCATAAAGAACCAAAAGGAGGCAAAAGCCCAATTTTCCCACCATTACAACCTCAATTCCAGCCCTCACCTGTGTCACTTCTGTTGCGCACAGTCCAAAGCACTGCAGCTGCCCTTGTATTTTCTTCCAGTATAATTTTTTAAATACACAAATATTATACTCCAGGGCATGTTTTCCTGGGCCAACAATACATGCCTCACTTTTATTGTGAGGCACAAGCCCTTCGGTTTCATGTCTTTTGACCTCCCAAGAAATGTATTAATGACCCTATAAAGCTCTCTCTGGCACGTATTCATATTAATACAATATACTTCTTTGTTTTTATATTACATAGTAAAAGAGGGGGAGGGAAGAGAAAAGAAGGGGAAAAAAGACAGTTGTTTCAATATCCTTCCACCACTAAACATAGTTCAGAGGGGGAAAAACCCAATAGTGATCTGAAGAGGGATAGCTGACGTTATCTAAGCTATATTTTAGCCTGGGTTACTTCATTCTGACTTATTTCTCCATTGCCATCAGTTATGACTCTACTCAAACCAGTAACAAAGTCCAGCTGCTGCCTTCCACAGCCACCCTGAGCAAGCCACAGATGCCTCCTGCCCAATGAGGGACCTTCTGCATGCAGTATCATGGGGCAGACTTGGAGAAGGGGATGGAAGAGCATTTTTAAATAACTCCTCCTGTCCCTGTGCCTCGTTTCTGCTCCCATTCAACAAGTTGATTTCAACCTGGAGCAAGCACATCACAAACCATAGTTCTGAAGACTTAAGGTGGAGTAAAATACAAGATTGGAGCACAAGCCCTATCCTTGGGTCACCCAATGAGTGCACATTTTGTGTCTTAAATAAATAAGCAAATGACAAAAAGAAAACAAACCCAAAATGTTGATAAAATACTTCCTGCCACTGTTTCCTGTAATTATTTTTTATTCCAAAACAAGCTAAAGTGAATTTACTAGAGGCTTAGCTCAATTCTTGCGCTACTCCTTGATCCTAGTGAGCACACTGGGATCAAGTTTTGCCATAACTGGTTCGTTTAACCCCTGTACACACATTAGCAAGCAATGCTTGTGATAAACTGTTTGCCCAGCACTGGTATAGTATCCTCATCACGCATTGTATTATAGCTATGGACATTTTCTAGTGCTCCAATTTTACTTTTTGATATAGTGGCTACGTTAAAACCCCTATCAAAAACTCATAGCTAATATTGCTGTGCTATTATAAGTCTCTCATTTGCACAGTAGACATAAATATATATTACCCCTTACAGATGGCAAAACAGGCTCAGCTAGGAAAATAGCATGCTATCATTTACGTCTAACTGATACCAACAGAATATATTTTAACTAAGCTCTTAATTAAATCAAATACTTCATAAAATCAAGCCTAAAACTCAAAATGAGTGCACCAAAGGATGTCCTAGACTTCTGAAGCAGACCACTGTGCTCCAAAACCACAGAACAACCAGAGTAATTGTTTTTAACTACTTATGAGACAAATCCAGCAAACCCTAATTTTGACTATAGTGTCCTCAGCTCTGCTGCATACATGGGAAAGGAGGGTAAATCTGGTCTTAGTTCTACTCAAGTCTGGGAATTTTTCCTCCTGCTTTGGAAGGAAAGCCATCACAGTTCATAAAGTTTGTCCTTTTTGTTAATGCAGAACTACTTTTTTCCTTCTAACACTTCCAAAACCCCACTTCAAAAGTTAGTAGAAGCAGAAGTTTGTAGCCAGAAACTGTCAAAAAGGAAGTCTCCAAACTGATCTCAATGTTTTGATAAAGTGGATAAAGTGTCACCCAAAAAATAATATAAACCACTCTACACAACACATACACATAGCAGGGCTAAAGCATTTGCAAGTACGTTTAACTTCCTAGCAGCATCTTAACTTTTAACCTTTGATATTTAAGGCAGAATAGATGGAAATATCCATAATTAATAATGACTAAAGCAAAGGTTTATTCTTTTTATTAATTTTTAAATTTAGAAAAATATTAAAAAAAAATTAAGCTGGAGTTATTTGGCAAGCTCCTTGCAATGCACATAAATAAATCTCTTACAGCAAGTCTCCAAGGGTTTGAGGCAAAACTTAGTGAATGCCAAGGAGGAAGTCTAAAAACAATTTCTGGCTTGTTTGTTGAGCCAAAAAAGTGGACATCATGTCCAAAGTACAATTTGAAATATTGCTTTTTGTACTACAGAATGAAGCGATGCTTGGTTTCAGCTCAGGAATAAGGAGCTTTCTGGCAAACCAGTGGCACCTAGATTTTAACTCAACATCAGCCTTTCTTTAGGGCTTTTAGTACAGTTCTTTAGTACAGTTGGAGAGAGCAACAGCCCACAAGGCAAACTGGGTTTGTTTCTTTGTTTTTGGTGAGCAAAGCCTTTTGTCAGACCTACCCTGCCAGTTTTTAATATAGGTTAATATGTGGAAAGACAGCAGCAGTCTAGACCTGATTCACCAGTAGCCTGGTGTATGTTAGCTTGTCCATAGAGGATATCCAGCTCACTCCATCTGGATCCTACTGAAATCTTGAAGTTGCCTTCTCTAGCATGAACAAGTCAAAATTCAGGGCAAGCTGAGAGAGCGGTTTGGAAACAGCTCCATGCTGAGGATCCTACGCTGTGTGGGTAAATGAGGGTGAGTTTGGTAACAATCATGAAAGGTTTAGGAAATAAAATACTCTTCTTGCTCCTGACACTCAGAGCAGTCACCAGGGTGGAGTTGGGGACATTCCTGCTGTGAATGATCTGTTCTTCTTTTGCCTTGTTCATTGTAGACACATGGACTGGCCAGCATGTCCCTCAGGCTCATCAGCTTACAAGCTTCCTTATCAAAACATTGCAAAAGTCTGAACTTTACATGCAGGGTTATAACTTGCTTCTTGTAACAGAGGAAACCTTCATGGGGTTTATATCAAATGTGGCACCGAGGGCTGTTAGAAGAGCAAGTTCTCCAAATGAGTGTTGCGTTTTTCCATCACTGCATTGATCATCCTTTTTTGGCGAAGATCAGCTCTGTTTTGTTTCAGTTGATGACAACTTTTACTTAAAATAAACCAGAATTGAACCTCTTAACATGCTGTCATTCGAATTTCCACACTGTATTCCTGCTGGTGCCCTTCCCTTCAGCCCATTTATCCCAGCATCAGCACGCAGGGGAGCACAGAGGAAAGCAGCTGGGGCCAGACAGAATGCAAGGCAGGGGGATTGCTAGAGTTGGTGTCTAAGAATCATCTCCTGCACAGTTTTCACATATATCTGCTCCAAAAAGCATCCACTGAGAGAGCACAAAACAAGGAAACACTTTCAAGAATGTCTATACTTGTGCTGCCACCTCCCCTGATGCAGAAGAGCAGTTGTTTCCTGAACACAAATATAAAAACTAATACATTTTACAGACCACCACTGTTGCCATTCCCCTTGCTCAATAAGCTATAGCTATGGGAGGTAGGGGTGTAGTTGCAGGAATAACCTGATGACTTCAACTGTCTGTGCGCATTGGTGTCTGCAGTACCTACCCCTGCAAGGAAATCTGCATCTTGAAACAAAACATCAGCAGAACTGACAGATTTGTTGTTTAAATAAGGTTTGCTTCAGCTTTGAGATTTCTGTGTTGTTTTCAACAACACACATTAAGGTTTATGTAAAGCAGATGTACTAATTCATTCCTTCCCCTGATTAACAATATTGTATGGTTGACTGAAAATCTGAGAGTTGTTAGTTTTAAATTCCTGTAGACACCAGCTTCTCTCACACTGTTCTTTTATGCATCACATCACTTCCCGGTTGCCTTGTACTAAAAATGAATATAACAAAATCATATACAGCAGCCAGAAATTCAACTTTAAATATTCCTTCATCATAGCTGGGTTTTGAGTGAGTGGTTCTTGGGAACAAATGGAGGTGTACCTTTGAAAAGGGCGCACATTTGTATTGCCCAGGTAGCATGATGGCGTGCTAAAAATCATGGTGGATGTTTCTCTCCTGTCAATGAAAAGTTAAACGTCGTTCCTGAGCTGGTTGTGGGCCAGCATCTCAACCAGATTCCTCTGAGCCTTGCTCTCAACTTCCTCACTGGAATCATCACAAACTTTAATCTCTTTTCATAGAATCATAGAACCATAGAATCATAGAATAGTTAGGGTTGGAAAGGACCTCAAGATCATCCAGTTCCAACCCCCTGTCATCAGTGATCCAAGATTTGTTCAAATCAGTGGGACTAGTCTATTTATTTTCTGACACAAACCTTAAGGCAGGGTTCAGCACACACATATGATCCCATCGACACCAGGAGAATACACTCTATATAGAATCATAGAATCATGGAATCGTTAGGGTTGGAAAGGACCTCAAGATCATCAAATTCCAACCAATATACCTGAGAACTGTATAGTTAGAAAAAAGGACACTAGATTTTTAAAGTCGATGGACAAAACTCAATCATTTATTTAAACTACAATCAAAACTACATTTATTTACATAACTAAAAGACAGCAGTAATTAGCTAACACTGACCTACAGAAAATTTTGGCTAAAATTCAGCTCTCTACTGAAAAGTTGGTAAAAACCCAACATTATCACTTCACATTCTTCTTGTCCCTTGGGCTTCCATCAATATTTGCTTGGCAAAAGGCTTTTCTGGCTTTTAATTTCTATAAACACAAAGCAAAAAATCAGTGTGATGCAAATAAAAAACTGCATCTTTCTGTTTCATTCAGCATCACCAGGAGAGGGAAAATTCTACCGCTAGATAGTGTGAGACTTTAAAGAGATTTGTTATTGCCATAAGTAATCAACTTCATACTCATATGGACAAGCTCAGGTATTAAAGCTGTTGCCATTAAAACTGTCTTTGGCAGAGAGCAGACCCAGGATATTGCTGTGACCAAAGTGAACTAATGACCACCATTGGCATAGCCACTAGGAAGCCTGGCTGACTGGGGATGATATACACAGAATAATACAAATTTATAGAGAGAATTCGCCACTATGCTAGGAAATAGCTGAAAACATAGGTACTGTGGTCACAGAAAGAGGCTGATTTCAAAATACTGCAGTAGGGAGGAGCTGTACAGGAACTGAACTGATTACAGACCCTGTTGAAGACTTCTGGGCAATCTTAAATGTTGGTTTGGTTCAAGCAATTCCTTTCTACTTCAGTGCTGTTAATTCCTTTTATATGCAAAACCAGAGTTTGTAATAAGGCACATTGATGCTTCTCAGAGTATAAATGCAGGCAATAAACCACAGCTATTGGATTTAAGACATGTACTGCTTTCCCATAGCACCATGAATCCTTAGCCAAGAGTTTAGTGAGATAGGTGCTACCTGCATTTTCAGGTTATAATGGGTTTATTCCAGGAAACAAAAATCCTTTCTCCAGATTTTATTATGTCATAGCAACGTATAGTGATCTTACATGATATTCTTGCAGAAAAGTTACCTACATTCATAAAGTATAACACTATTCTCATTAGGAGGCAACATGATCAGAGAAAACAGTTCGTATCTTTCAAGGCAGGATGGACAGAGCTTGGAGCAAGCTGCTCAAGTGGAAGGTGTTCTTACCCATGGCAGCGGGTTGGAAGTGGATGAGATTTACAGTCCCTTCCAGCCCAAACTATTCCAGGTTCTATGATTCTATGAACTTTCAAGCTTGCAAATGGCCACGTGCCTGCTGGTGTCCTACAAGACTTTCAGATATCTTATATAGTCTTGTTGAAGCTCTGAACCCTCACCTCACAGGCATGAAGCATATTCAATAGGACACACTGACCTCCCTTCTGCAGCTTCTGCTAAGGGATTTCAAAGCAAAAAAGACAAGAAGTGAAATATTAGGGAGGGGTTCACAAGCAAACTGCAGAATTAATAGGGACTATCTCGTGAGCAGTGCCTACATGACAGAACTTTGGTGCCCTTCCTTCTGCAAAGTAGCTCCCAAACTTTAAGGAAAGATTTCTTTTTGTCTTTTTCTGCTTTGGAAAAAAAAAAAATGAAGAAAAAAAATCAAAGTCTTAAATTAATAGAAAACAACTGAAAGTGTGAAAAAAAAGCAAACTCCTGAGCAAGAGCTATCCCTGTCAGGAGGTTTTCCATAAATCCTAACTTATCATCATCTGAAGATTTACTTCTTTAGCAACAGATGGTGTGACCCTTACTGCAATTAGTTAGCTCTGCTCTTAGAGAGACAGCGCTCTTCAAACCCTAGTGTTGTTGCTGACAGAAATGTTTTTAAAGCACTATGCAAACAAGACTACTTCCTTTAATTGCAGCATGCAAATGGGATGAAGAATGGAAGGAGGTGAATATTAAGCACTCAGCCCAAGGCTGCTCTGAGATGTAGCATACATTTGCAGGATAATATGGGAAACAAAGAGTGTCTGCTGAAGGCACCAGCTTGCAAAGTGATCCCATCCAGGAAGCACACTCTTAATGATGAACAGCATGGAGTACCATGTCCTAGATGGACACTAGCACTGGACATAATGTCAGGTGGGGGAATGGCTTGAACCTGCCCGAGGGGAGACTGAGCTGAGCTCTTAGGCACAAGCTCTTCCCTGTGAGGGTGCTGA
>JBCJKH010074769.1:0-14129 GCA_039877255.1 Loriculus beryllinus | reverse complement strand
TTCTTTTGATTCTCCTCCCCATCCCTCCGGGAGCAGGGGGAGGGCAAGAAAGGGGGGTTGAGTGAGTGAACGAGCTGTGTGGCTGCGTTTAAACCACAACACAGAGGAACTCAGCACCTTTCACAGTAATTAATTTTATTTCCTAATATCCCACTGAGGTAGGAAAATATTGTTTCTTCTCACTTTTTGAGAGAAGTCAAAAGAAGTGGCTCTTCAGTGATGCTACAGGTTACCTACAGCCTCCCATCTCAAACAGCACACTGAATGCTACAGAATTGCTGCATGCTTTTTGCAGGTGCCTGAATTGTTTTGTGGAGACACAGAAGGTTGGACTTGGTAACCTTAAAGGTCTTTTCCAACCTAAGCCAACCAGAAGAACATTTTCAATGGCTGTTAACAACTTAAAACACTTCTACATCTTCATGTGTGGCATCTTTATAAAAGTCAGTTTCAGACACTTTTCAGTTAACTGAGCGTGCCTTAGCGATAGAAGTTCAGTGGAAGACGCAAGATGTGTTGCAAAGGGAACTTAACCCTGTGAAGCAGAAAAAGCAATTTCCCAGGAAGCGCTAATGGTAGAAAGCTACAGTTGCATTCCAGTACATCCTATGGTTGATGCCTTCCTGTTAACCCATGTTTTGCTAATTAAAGAAGATGCGCCAACTTTACTGACATGGTTATTAAGTATCAGACACAGTTTATCTCAAAACTTAAGCAGGGTTTTCAGAACACTGGTGAAGGTGCAGTTGGCATGCAAGCAGTACAGAATGCACACATGAACTGTCCAGTGTGTTGTGCTGGAATAGCTTTTGTGATACAACCAAAACAGCTATTTTCTCTTTCACCTTGCCTACATGTACCAAAGGCATGAGCTATACATATCAACAGTGTTGCTTACTTGCTTACTGTATATTTTTCAGCTAGTGGATAACAAGCTGAAGTAACAACTAGTGGTAATGTGTACCATGTAACTTACAAGTAATGTGCTTAGTGCATCAAATCACACAACAGCAGGGAAATGTGTCATCTACTTGAACCTGATTGGTCAGGACTTAAGGATTGCTTTACAGAAACCAACTTGATGAGACTAAATATATTTCATTCCCCATTTGCCTGTCTCTGTGGCTACCTCTAAGAAATGCCAGCAGCATCTGGGAGATGAAAGGAAAACCAGTCTCTACTCTCTTGATATTCCTGAAAACACTGGTCAAGCAGTTGCTTATCTTCTGCTGTTAACTGTCACCACAAGCTCCTTTTGGGTAAAAGGCAGAAAATTTGACTTAACTCAGCTCATAAAACAGCATGTTCTTGCCTTCTAACTACTATCTAAGGTCACAGATGGGAAATATTTGATAACGGTTAGCCAATAATCCTCTCAGGGATAGGGACTCCCTCCTGGGACTAGAGACTGAAGGAGTTTCATTGGCAAAAGAGGTTCTCATCTGCTTTACCTTCCTCATTTTTCTGTTTTCCAAGAATGGAGACATAAAAATAGTTTTGGATGCTTACATAGCTGGGAGTCAATGGCTGATATGACCTAAGACTGCAAAGAAGAGAGAAAAAGTTTTTCTGGGTAGTGGTAACCAAATTCCTTTGGAAAACAGCAACTTTGGCTTAAGGCCAAGGTGTCCTGTGCACAAAGACATTATTAATGTCCAAGTTAGATGATGTTGATTGTTGAAAGTTATTATGTGTCTTTCTCCACCCTATTTTTAATCAAAATCTGCACAATTGGTACAACTTTTTTTGTGAATACATATTGAGATTTATTGAGGCATCACTGATAAATGTAAGAGACTTCTTTCTCTTCATTTCTTAAAATATATAAAGCCATAATAGGAAGGATATTATTTATAAGGGTATTACTTATTAAAAAAAAAAATCAAAAAAAAAGGACTTGAAAAATACTGAAGATCTATACGCTGTTTTGGAACCTGATCCTCATCAAATTCAGTTCTGGCTCTGCTGACCAAGTCCTTTTAGATTATGAAAGAAACCCAATATCCCTCTTAACCCCTCCTTTCCCAAGCACCTCCTGTCAATAGTACCAACACATTATTGCCAAAGCTATCAGTATAAGGTGAAATGGTTTTGGACCAGTATCTATAATTGCTACCACAATACCTGTGAAAACTAACCCACATAATGAACATCATATATATATATGATGTTCATGATATACATGAACATCATGAAATAAGGCCCTCATGGACTCAATCAGCTTACTTCTACAGTTCACACTGATTTTCTGAAAATTCTCTGCTACCAAACTGTTATCAAACTAAACCACATGAATTGAGAGAAATCCTTGAAAGGGTGCTTAAGAGCAGAAGCTTATCCTATGTGCATGGACTATGTCAACTAGTTATATACACTGATACGCATGCATAAACATATATAAATTTTATGTACATGTATACACACATGTATATGTATAAGCACATGCAAATAAAACATAAGCTAAATAAAATTCACCCCTATATTTCGTGATGGGTATTCCAGTCAGAATACTGATACACTAATTTTCTTAAACTTTCACTTTGAAGAAGAGAAATGGAGTTGCATTTCTTTTCAGTTATAAAACTTACTCAGTAATTTTGGTTCCAGAGATAAGACTAGTACTTTTTCACAGCAGTAATTTAATGCAGGCCCACACACAGAAACTCAGATCGAAAACAGTCTATTGACAATGCAGCATTCCCTCCTCCTGCAATGTAGCTGCACTTCAATCTGTTAAAACCTAAAGGTGATTCACTGTCATTGGAAAAAGTTAAGAAATCATCTTGTCCTGAGAGTTATGTATAACATTAAAGATATAGGGACAAATCCAAAGTGATCTTAAGAAACAAAACCAGCCATTCAAAGGACTGAGTTACCTAGATCCAAAAATACTGCACTGTAGTCACTTAAATCAGAAGCCTGTATATCCCCTCTGTGGCAATAAGGAAATGTAAGTGCGTTTAAAGTCTGCAGTAGGCCTAATTGAGCATTCTTTGAACTTCAGTGACTATATTAATTATTTAGATCTTCCTTCTATAATTCCCCTGAATCCTGGTGCTGTGGAGAAAACTAGATTGAGATGAAAAATAAATTAAATACACAAATTCAATATTATTACTATACTACGTGTATTTAACCTGACAAACCATATGGTTTATTTATATCGGTCAGCAAGATTTAGTCTTTAGCATAAAAATTCTTCACAGAATTTCCTGTTTCTACATCATCTGATCATCTTTCTCCACAGTTCTTTGAGAACTATGTGCACATGTATGTACCTGTGTAAAGATCAGCCTGTAATTAATTAAGTTGTTTAGATAGACTGAATCAAAAATGTAGCCTAGGAGAAAATTAGACATTTATATAGTCATTTCAGATTTAATGGTTTAACTACAGACAGTATTGTAGCTTTATTTATGTTACATGCAGTTCACAAAATGAAAGAAAAATGCTCTAAACCACATACTGTGATCCTTCCTTCATTTTCAATATAGCCTCCAACATAAATAGCATTTGCCTGCACAAGGGTCCTAAAATCTGTCCCATTATCACAGAATCACAGCATTGTTGGGGTATACTGTTGTAGACTAAATAATAAGGTTGGTTTTACCTCAGAGAGTGAGATTAAAGGAGAATTCCCTAAGAAACACAGGGAAAAATGCACAAAGAAAGTAATACTAACATTTTGTTAGTGCTGAGGTAGCTTGCCTTATTGTGGAATAGTTGGCTGAGATACTAGCAGTTCATATTGTGATGTTTTTCATTTTATTTAGATTTTTCATTTTATTTAAATTTAAAATAGTAGGAGCAAGGAAATAGCAAACAGTATCATTTACATGTCACAGCAAATCCAGATTACACAAAGGCAGCAGCAAATGCCAGCAGTTACAACATGAGCAGCTGCACAGAACCCAAAAGCTCCATCAGTCACATTAGCACTGCAAGTCATACAAGCAACAGAAAAATTATATGAAAAAGGTGACTGGGGGTAGGGAGCCTGTAATTTAACATAAACCCTCTCCTGACAAAGGAGGATGCTTGTCAATTGTGAAAGTTGGATTATTAGGCGGTGAAGTGGCTATTGGCAAGAGGCTCTACTGCTGAAAGGGTGACAGGATCAAATCTATCACTGCTGCGCCCCTCATGAAAGGTACAGATTGGGATTTTGGCCATTAAAGATGGGCTAGATAGGCCTGTTGGCCATTTGAATGGGAAAGTGCTGCTGTGCCTCTTCAGGTGCTAAGGAAGGTTTTGCCTACCTGAGTTAATGACAGGTTCAATAACAGATGGGCCCTCAAAGAGACCAAAGATGCTCACACTATGAGGAAGACAAAAGTACTTTTAAAATGCAGGCAGACATCTATAAAAATTAAAAACCCAATGTATCTTGCAGCTCCCATGACTTAATGGAGAAGGAAACTGAAAACTAAAAGGAAAAAAAAAAAAAAAAAAGAAAGAAAGAAAGAAAAAGGGAAAAATAAATATTTTTTTGTTTGGTTTTGTGTTTTGTGCAAAGGAAATGATGCAGCTTATGTTAGCTTAGTAAAATTAGCACCCGGAGTGTCTAAGCAGTAGGACAAGAATATGCAATTGTGTTTGACTGCAGAACAAGAATACACAATTGGCTTTCATCTCTTCTTTATGTTAAAGAAACAGCTGCAATTCTTAATTTTTTATTTTTTTTTTACTGCTAGTGTATTTTTGCTGCTTGGAAAACTAAATAAATGGTTACACAGGAGCCATAACAGAATTTCTTTTTTTTTTTTTTTTAGACTAAACTATAGAGAACAAATATTTTAATTTTTTTTTAGCTTACTGGTAATAATTCTGAATAGGACAGAACATGGATGGCAAAGCTTAGTTTCGAAATTTAAGTGTAAGCATTGCTACGTGTCCAAAGCCTCGTCTCTTCCCCTTTTGATTTACAAGCATTTCTTTGTTCAGGGACACCACAAGAAGAGCTTGCTTGTACATCCAAATATGCAAATCAAGCAGTTCATAAGGCAAACACTACAGAACAGCTACTGCGTCTTATTTGCAAATTATAGCTATAGATTCAGATGGATTTTTAAAAGGGGACATTAGCACTGCCTATTGCTAATTCTGAAATAAATAAAATTATAAGGAGTGGATCAATTTTTGAAAGGTTAAGTAGTTCTGGTTTGATTACATGTTTGAAAATCCACATTTAGACTCCTGCTTTGGAAACCTACCTGTAAAATTCTCTAAATTTACAGCAATTACTGATTGCTCTTAAACTAAAACTAACAGAGAAGTAGTAATTTCTGGTATTTTTGAACATCTTCTTTTGATCCCTAGCTAAATGAAGATGTGACATGGCCAGACTTTCAAATCTCATCATTTATTCCATTTCTTAATAACTGTTATCCTATAATGATCCATTCCTCTGACAGCAATGACACTTTAAGAATTGAAGATATTTTAAAGCTCTGGATGTAGTCAATGGGTTTCGCATACAGATTATCTGAAGGACTCCAATGGGAAGGGGATCTTCATCATGCTTGTGAGTGTAGCAAAATGCTGAGTAACTTGCCAACTTACCCAAAAGCTTCCAGTCTGTCACCATTCATGCAGGACAAGCCTCTGTAGATTACGTAGTGTTTGTTTCAGATTTAAAAATACCATCAGTATCCACATGCTACTGTGGTTGCTTTCATTACTTACTTTTTTATTGCACTCAATATTGAAAATACAGCTAGAAATGTTAGAGCTTGAAAAGCTGGCAGAACACTACTCATAGGTGCACTGCCATCTTCTGGGAGAATTTATCCAATTTTTCATTCACATGAATAAACCACCTAGTCCAGTTTCTGTCCAATACAATGAAGAGGTTGATGTCCAGCTAGCCAACAGTAAAACTGAGAGTTTTGCATTTTGGTTTTATGATCTCTTGCTTCATTCAGCATCAAGAAACAATAATCATCATAAGTTGCAGCTATGAGCACTAATATATCAGGCTGCTTAGGAAAATCTCTCTCATGGCCACAGAATGCAAGAGATCACTGTAAAATATTATTTTCAAATAAAATGTTCAACATTTTTAACTGTTGGCTCTATAATTCCTGCTCTTATTCAATAATCCAAAGAAAAACATAATATGGTTGGGTACCATACCCAGTCAGAGACTCATTATGAGTTTGAGATATACTAGCCAATCTTCAAGTAACTAAAGAGTTATTTTGTATCTATATTTTGCCTAATGTTGCACACTGACCCTCTAGGACAGGCTGTTAATAAATTGTTTGATAACATCTTCCATGTTTAGACAGATCAGCTGAAAATCAGCTTCACGAAAAAGGGTACATGTCTCCCAAAATATTTTAAGGCTGCTATTAAAAAGTCTGGATGCCTCAGATGAAAAGCAAACACTCAGTCTTTTGCAATATTTTTTCTCAAAATAATTCTGTTCTCTTTCATGGAGCACATTGAGAAAAGCTGCCCAGCAGCTCCTGCAGAGATTACAGCAATTTTACTTTTTTTTTAAGGCTTATACATATGAAGTCTCCATTGCTCTTTATAAGACAGGTTACAGAATTTCGATCTGTAGGTCCTGCAGTGCAGAGGTAAAGAAGCAGAGAAGAGAAAAAGTCTACTCCATCCTATTATGTAAATAAATGTTATTAAACAAAACAATCTGTGTAACAAACTCAAAACACCTGTTTTATGAAGCCTCAAAAACCGTAAGTAACAATATATTTTGTTGCTTCTAGTCCCAATCTAGTTTATCAGTTAACACACTCAGACTCTCCCTCTACCAGAAACTGCACCAATCAAAACAAATTTTAAGGCAAATGCCTTGTCTTGAAATTAAATGAAACAGCTACTACAGCTAATAAATGCTGGTAAGCTCAGGACAGGATGATAAAATTTCAGATGGGTCAGTGACGACTCCTCTGCCACTAGCTTGTCACAGCTCAGGCTCCAACTAACAACGAACGAAGGCTTCATTTGTGTAGTTGCTGTCTGCTACCAGCTGCTTTTTCTGTGTCCCATCTAACTCTGACCACTGGAGAAGCTCAGCTGGGGCTCTCTGCCAGGTGTTTTGAGGGCAAAAGTTAATAGCAATCAATTAGGTTACAATGATGTTTTTTTAATGATCTCAGCCCAGTCATGTACCTTCAGATTTTCTGTTACCACGAATATCTGTAATGCTCAGAGCGATGTCAGAGTTTTTTTCCAATCTCTGTTTATTCTGCAACTTATCTTGACCATTTTTAGGTTCCTAAAAATGGGAGTATCTGGGAAGCTCACAGGTATGAATGTTAACTAATTGATAAATCTGTCAGATCCAAACATCAAACCCTTGTCAAATACCTTCTCATTCTCCTTGTATTATCTACCCAGTTAAAAGGACTTTGCAATGAATGTCAGTCACTGGACATAGAGGGGTTGACATGCAATGAATGTCAGTCACTGGACATAAAGAGGTTTACATACAATGAATGTCAGTCACTGGACATACAGAGCTTGGACATACAGACATACAACCCTTCCCTGCTGTAAATACCCTCCAAAAAACTTACAACAAACAGCCAGCTACAGTAGAGAGGAACGAAAGCTTGTTTGAGGGATGGAAGAGGACTGGGAGGCAAGGGCTGACTGATTTCTCTTTGTATTGCGATGCACAGGAATTAAGCGTTCAAACTTACTCACGTCAAATGAAAATGAGACTATTCAATTTGAAACTGAGACCAGATGCATTTCTGAGATCCAAGCATGTTTCTGGAGCTGCAGATGAATGGAAATAATTTGCTGACCAGAAAAAAAATCAATCCATGACTTTGTCTAGGCCAGAAGTAACAAAGCAAACAAAACCCAGTATTTTTCTAATGTTGGATAGAGAGCACCCCACTGTCTCAGGAAAAAAAAAAAAAAAATATATATATATAGGATTTGGAGATAAATTTCATTAAAATAGGGACATAAAAATAGAGCAGATCTGCTTGCGGTTTCCAGACAGGATTAAAGTAAGCCTTCACTTTCCTCCCCTGGAAAGCTCAATGTTCCCTAGGGAAAGCTTGAATATTCTCCTTTGTGTGGAAAGATGTAGAAACTGTGATGACCTAGAACACAGGACTTTTGCAAAACCAGATTGAAAAATATCTCCCATCCATGAGGATGAGAAACAGAAGGACTGAAGGGATCTCTGGTGCAAGGATTATTAAAACTCACTGAGCATAGTTGTGACTACTTAGGCTTCTTTGCCCCTTTTGGTTTCTTCTGTAAACCTCTGATGTTCTTTGCACCGACAGTGAAAGCAAGGAGTTCTTCCAGTGTAGATAGCAGTAAACAAGTAGGTTCCAGGAAGATTAAAGGTTTTAAAATTATTGCAAATTAATCTTTTTGTTCGTGAAGACAATTAATTCATGATATTGCCCCTTGGTTCCAGACTACAGCTGCAGTCCAAAAAGTTTCCAGAGGATAAAGTGCTTGAACAGCTCCCTCCATTGCCCCACTCCAGAATCCTTGCTCCTTGCCCTCCTCCCTCCCTCAGCCTGGTAGAGGCTTCCCCTTGTGCCTCCTAAACTTTCTTTCAAGTGAGACCTTCTCTTTTTTTACCTTTTCTTCTACTGCGTTTTTTTTGCCAGTAACCTCCAAGGAACAAACACACAGCTCTTCCCCAGTCTGGGAGGGCAAGACACCTTCACCTCTCTTCTACACGTGTGCCATGTCAGAGCAGTCAGACTGGGCTGTAGATTCTGTCTTTCTTCCAGCCTGATTCCATTTGAGGTTCATAGATTCATGTTGCTGACAGCAACATATCTTCGCAGTGACCAGAGCTGCAGTTTTCTAGTTTGATCCTAGCAGTATTTTTATAGAAGGGTCTAGAAGAAATAAAGATGCTTTGATAAAAATTATTCTGACTTATTCTAAACTCCTACAGTATTTATTAAGGATGCACATTCATTCGGGACACAATGAAAATTCTGGAGCTTAAGAATAAGTTGAGCACCTCCTACCCGGTTATGTGAAGACAAGAAAATGAAGCATCAAAAATCACCAGATATTTAAGCAAAGCGAACAATATATTTTTGCTGACATTTGATTTCATACAGTAAGTGACTGTTATATTCATTAAGGCGTAAGTTTTTTGACTGAGTAGGGATAGATGCTGGAATAAATAATTGTTTCTTTATGCCCTCTGATTTCAAAAATGTTATTTTAAATATTTACAAAGGCAAGGACTGCAATACAGTTTCTAGTTAACTAATCTAGAACAGAAATAATTGCTCACTTTCCCACAGGAAGAAACCATTGAGTTTCACCCATGGTCCCTTTCCTGTATGATTAACTGATACTTCTGAACCAACAACAGATGACCTGCGGTAATCATTCACAAGGGGCCAAAGTTATAAATAGATACAGTCTCAAAAATATATATCAAAAAGCAAAACAACTCTCGAATCAACTGAACATGATAGGTTTGCTTGGCATATATTGAGATATAAGGGTTGAATCTTCCCGCAACTGAAAGCCTATGCAATTTTCTTAGATGATCCATGCAAGGAAAGCAATAAAAGACCTAAAAACTAAGAAAAAATATCAGATATAGTTAAAAATATCTATTCTGGTAATGAATACAGTCTGGTTATATTTTGTGACAGGAAAAATAAAATGTAGAGCAGTTTTACCATGACTTTCAAACCAGAGTAGAGAATCATAATTAAGCTCAAATCTCAACATCAACGGAAACTCAATTCTATCAGCATCAGCAAAGTCTACATAATATAAATATCTATTAATAGTGAGAAGCAACTATACCAAAAGTATGGATAAATATAGAAAAAGCCTATAAATAAAAAGGACTGCATGTAGCCATTCAAATAGACTGTGATGGAAGTTGAATCTTATTAATGCTTTAATGAAATGAAAGTTACTTTCTATCAGCACAACATGCTCTAAAGAGTTAGGAAGCAGCTGGAAACACCTATCAAGGGTATACAAGCTGTCCTCCAAAGATGTTACCCCAGAAGCTGTGATCCAAGAACATCAGCTTTTTCAGTTTTGTAAAGTTACCCAAATGTTGTGGTGGCAAAGCAGAGTTCAAAGGTTTGCACTGCCTCATTAATTTACTCCAGGCTTTATCTTCCTGCCAATAACTCACATGTCGGGGTTGCTGGTTCTTTTCTTCTTTAATCAACAGGAGAAAGGACTGCAGATCTGCATAGCCAGTTGCTGTGTGCTGCCTTACTTTGGTTTACAGAGAAAGGCCAAAGAGCAAGGAGAAGTTTTGAGACTTCCTAGAAATATTTTCCCTTCCAGCTAAGGAGCCATGCACATATTTCAGCTCAGCTAGACAGGAACTAAGAAAACTGGCCAGGCTCGAAGTGGCACAAGAATATGGTATGATTCACAGTTGAAACACTTGGTAGTGTAGCAGAGATGTCATTTCTTTCCACAATACTTGTAGAAGGAGCTAAACAGGTAGGCAAAACACAAAAGGATTATCACATGCCTCACTTTTTTCCATTATTTCACATTCAAACTTAAGAGGCTGCTTGAATCTAAACTAGGTATCTTGAAGCTTTATAGCACTGATGATAAACAATTCAGTGGCACAGGTGAGTCAGAGAGATTTCATCACTTACACAGGGACTGATGAAGCTTTAAAAACCACAGAAGTCTGGCATCCATTCAGAAATTAATTGAAATATTATGTTCAAAATTACAGGAGACTTAGTACATAGTTTAATGATTATGTAGCTGTTATGCTATTTATAAGGCACTCTTCAAGCACACTCATGGACTGGCTGATTAGCATGTCAAACATAATAAGATATATGAATGTAAGCAAAACATAACAAAGAAAGTTAGGTCTTGACTTTAAAATGAAAGAGGTTATATTTCACAGCCTTGAAGCCAGTTTTGGAATAAGTTTAGTGCTAAGAAGCAATTTTAAAAGTAATAATGATCCTCTAAAGAGCAGAATTGAACTATTCTAAGTATAAAAAGTGGTTATATTTCTGATATCAGCAAACTGAACCAAATTATATCTGAAAAATTAAGAAAGTATGAAAAAAAACCTGTCTTACTTGTCTAAAGAGAAACAGATTGGATTTCAGTGAGCTGAATGGAGTCATGGGGTTAAGGACAAAGGTTCAAAAATACTAGGAGGGATAAAAATGCAAACTGATGTCTTCAAAAGAGCCCAGGGAAATCAGAGTTTTGTGTGCAAAGCCTGTCAGAAAACAAGATTTCTTGTTGCCATGGAAATCAAAATAAAACCAAAACCCATTTCCAATCACAATGGAAGGGTGGGATTTTGAAATTTTCTCCGGAAAAAGGTTTTGGAGAAAAAAGATTCAATTCAGAGCCATAAAAATATGTTGATTCTGACCTATGAAATGCTTTGTGTAGGTAAGAATCAGAATTTCATTTCAGGAGTTCAGCTCACCTCTATTTATATAATCAAAATATTAATAGCTATGTAATAACAATGATTCTATGATTCTATATAATAACAAATATAATTTGTGCAGCAGAAAAACCTTTTCAGTACTAAATGCAAATACAGGCATGACAAATCAAACAGATCACAAAAGCAAATAAAACAAAAAAAAAGATTCAACATTTCTGGTTTGTTCTTTCGCTTTTAAAATCAGACATGAAATGTAATTATTAGCACGTCCTTATAAGAGTGCTGTTGGGAAGATAGATCACATCAGTATAGTGCTCACATACCAAAATTATCTATACCAAGAAAAATTAATATGACAAAGACTGATAGTAACCTTGGAATTTGCTCATGGCAGACTGTCACTGCATCTCTGTCGGGATCCCAAGGACCCTTTTACTGAATACAAAATTATTTCACTCTATTGATATGTGTTCCCATTTTTCTCTACAAAGGTCCTTCCTTGTTTTCCACCAGTGAGACCATGAGAAAATATTGGCCAGCACCACAAATATAAACTTCTCCCCTGAAGTCCAAAACAGCCAAAAAGGCAGTTCAAATGTACAAGGCTAGGTCCCACCATCTAGCTGTTTTTTCCTGACCACACCACAAGTTCTTGGGCTAGGGACACCTCTGTGACACAAGCAGGTAGCCCAGTAAAGTCCTTATTTGTATAAGTTTTCCTATCCTCAACAAACTGACAAGTTCCATGAAATTTTGGACTGCAGCCACTACAGAGTCGCTGAAAGAAGAGTTGGGTCTCCACCAAGAGGACAGTAATCCAGGGCCTTTTCAACTTTCAGGGAAGCTCTTTTCCATCCACTCAGAAGAAAATTATTTTTTTTAAAACCTGCATCATAGGAGCAATCTGCTTTACCTTTACACAGATTTATATCAACATGACTGAGATACCAAGCAGCTTGAGCTGGGGCTGGGCAAGTGGGTGAAGAGAAACAGGAGGAATTCTGGAGCCACTTCTACCATTAATCCTTTTTCTTCACTCCCCCTGGCTTGAGCTGATCTCTTGTATTCCTAAACAGTACAGAAAAAAACCCTATGCTTTGACCTCTTCAAAAGCATTTCAAGTACATTAAGATCACTCTAACTGCCTAAGCCTTCTCTTCGCTAGACTGAGCAGCATAAATATTAACAAATAATATTGTAACAATCTCTCCCTTAACCCTACCTCTCCATTTTATTATACTACTTCCGCTTACCAGCTGCTATGCAGTTACTGGTTGATGCTAGTTTATTTACTGGAAAGAGCTCTATTCAAAACATATTCACCAATTATTGCAGAAAAATATAAATCATAGAATCATAGAATTGAGTAGGAAGGGACCTTAAATATCATCTAGTTCCAATACTCCTGTCATGGGCAGGGATACCTTCCACTAGACCAGGTTGCTCAAAGCCCCATCAAATTGCACCCTGAACACTTTCAGGGATGGGGCAGCCACAGCTTTTCTGGGCAACCTGTGCCAGTGTCTCACGACCTTCACAGTATAGAGTTTCTTCCAAATACCTCATCAAAATCTCCTGTCAGTTTAAAGCCATTCCCCCTTGTTCTATCCCTACACGCCCTTACAAGAAGTCCCGCTCAAGATTTCTTTCTAAAGGCCCCTTTAATCATGGGAAGCTGCTCTAAGGCCTCCTCAAGCCAAATTCTCTCAGCCTCTCTTCATAAGAGAGGTGCTCCAGTCCTTCGATCATATTCATGGCCCTCCTCTGGACTCCATTTGCAACTACTACTTAAAAAAATTGTCTTTTCTCTGTTCAGCCTTCACTCCCATCAAATGAATCACATGAACAGATGGGGTCAAACAGGCTTTTCACATGGGTTTTCTTTTGTGCTTTATAATGAAACTCTCACTCATAAACTTGTTAAAATGAGCTCATTTCCTTTCTCAGGAGGTGATTTTTCTTATAACTGCTTTTTATTTCCTGTCTTGAGCAAACTAGATGATTCATTTCTCCTTACCAATCACCACCTGAGCATCACGTACATCAATGGAGGCAATGGATCAGTAACAGCAAGCAGGGAGATGACACAGATTTTTTTTTCCTCCATCTATATTCTCCAAGGAAAATAAGCCTTTCCCAAAGAATACAGCTATAACTAGATGAAAACATCCTTTTTTTTTTTTTGTGAATAGAAAATTCATTGGAAAAATCTGTGACAGGATGACTGACTTTATTTCTGTATCCAGCCCACAGTTGGTGGGAATTTTCCACAAAACAAACAAATGGAACAAAAGTAAAACAAAAAAGGCCTTTGGAACAGTGCATATTTCATTGTGAAATTTTCTGAGAGCATCTTGTTTCCAAACATGCTGAAATGCTGCATTTCAACATATTCTAAAAAAAATTTTTCATTGTGAAACTTTTTTCTGTTTTTTATGTCAAACCAGCCTAAATTTAATTAGATGCAAAAGAATTAACCCCTCAAAATCAAACAGCACATGAAGTCAAAAAAAGCTTAAGGGTTCTTAATGATTGTTTAAAACAATTTGGTCTAGCAACCAAATAGAAAAATCTATTGTTTGCTGAATAAATTATACTAATTATTTTTTATACAACTGCGACAGGACAGCACAGGGGATGATTATTTCCACCCCTTAGTTCTAATATCTTTTTTGTTGTCGGTGGGGCTGCTGTGGAACATGACAATCTTTGACTAAAGTTACCTGTAGATCACAACAATGAAAATGCT
>JBCJKH010074764.1:11915-26159 GCA_039877255.1 Loriculus beryllinus | reverse complement strand
CTTAGAAATGAGAGATTCCTCAGAAAGGCCCCTGTATGTCCAAATCTTTGAGCATATGAGCATGTCATGATTTCCCCAAGTTGTTTGTACAGGACAATGGTAAGCTTTATTGTAAAACACAATTTTTTTCTAAAATCTGCAAGATAGAGTTAAATAAAGTTAATTTCACTGCACAACTAATTGCTTTGCTGAACAAAACCCTAGAAATTATATGCACTTATATTTATATGTAATGATGTCTATTATAAAAGTAGCACTGAAAGTCCCCTTTTCCGTAAAAATATGAGTCCTGAATCAGACTGACTGTGCTTTAATATGATCTTAACAAAATTACTGGATGTAAATTGAAGTCAACTGCCCCTAGTAAGTCAATAATGCTGACCTACTTTGTACAAACTGTAAATATGACCTATGCTTGTGGTACTTAATTTTTGTCTTCTTAAAGTGACATATACTACATTAGAGCATCTTCAAATAACAGCTCTATGTTTCAAAACAGAGTGAACAGGTTTCCAAGTAATTAGGGATAGGAAAAGAACTAGCACTAATGAAACTTGATATGCTTTTAAAAGGTGACATTTGCCTTAACTGACCTTCTGCACCAATCAGTGAGAATAGCACTTTAAGGAACTGATTGCAGCTCAGAACATTACCCAGACGAAATGGTACAAGTACTTCAAAGCAGTTACTAGAAAAGTTGTAAAGCTGAAGAAGTAAGGCACTCATTTGAAATCATATAATTTACCCTGTAATACAAGTAAATGCATTTTTTTTAGGTCAACACCTTTTCAAACTACTTCACATTTCTCCCTCCCTTTTGAAAATGCAGAAAGGCCTTATTCTTTCTTTTCACACATTTTCAATCAGATACTCTACTGATGTAAAGAGTAACAGACACAGCATTACAGGTTCTCTTAAAGGAAATTGCTTATGTATATGGTGTCTTTTTTTTAACAAGAATGATCATTATATAAATAAAATGCAACAGATCTGCACTGTTGACTTTCAAAAATATATAATATATTGTCATATATCATATGTTAGTAATATAACTGAAAAAGATCTGCAAGGTAGGTAAGATTGAACTTTGCCTAGAATTCTGTGTCACTAGTGTCATCTCAGGTAATCTCTTCACAATAAAATGGTTTGTTCAAGTCCATCTTTAGTCCTGCTTAGTTCACTAGTAGAGAATATCACATAAGAATTCATAAGAAAATCATTACCTCTTTTGAGTAGCTTAGTATGCACAGATTATTCAAAAACCAATAACCAGTACAATTCATGAATTTATTGATTTAAATTTACACAGTAAATTGCATTAAAGTATGTTTTGTCTGAATAGTTTCAGTTTATGAGACAATGGCGTCAAGCTTCCATATAGCTACTATAGTGTATATAATTATTTAGTGCTTCCTCAATCTTTTTATAATTTTATGAGCTATTATTGTAACTTTACCTCCAAGGTAGCTATTAAAAATACTGAATAGTGTCAAACCTACTATTACAACTTCTTTTGCAACTCTGTTAAAATACCTCTACTCAGTTCTTCTGTGATCCTTCTATGACATCTGTGTTTTAAGATCCTTAGTTGAACAGCAGAAATTCTATGAAATACGTTCTTTATATTTGCAGATATAGTAGTTAATATATGATGTCAAATGTATGCTGTAGTCTATTTTTCCCATAAAAATATAAATATGAAATTATTATTGTCAAATGGTTTATGCTTATTCAGCAAGATGCATTTAAATATTGCACATTGACTAATGATAATTATTTCTCTCATTTCCTAATTATTTAGTGGTAGAATCCTGTGTGAGCTTGATGTCTGTATAATCAGCTTATAGTTGCCTAGGTCATCTTGACTGCCCATTTGGAAAATTATAATAAGCATTTGTTTAGATTTCTAGAATGTCCTTGGCATTTTAAAACACATCGATAATTATCGTCAATGGACTAGACGTCTGCAGCTATCTGTTCAAAATAAAGATATTAATTCAATGTTATGACTTTCATTTTTACAAAGAATGTTTTATCTTTTCCATTTGCTTCTGATCAACACTCCTACCAGGTTTTTTTTCAAATAGTATACTTTTAGATGCCCTTCTTCTTGGGCCTTAAGCAATGTATTTTATCTTAATAGCCTTGTTTACTTTTAGGAATTTTATTTGCATCATAATGTGTGCTGTGCTACTGATTAGCTATTTTATCCATATTGTCCTGAGTTCCACAGTAGCAGTCATTTTTTCTTCTTCTTAGTAGCTGATGCAGCACCGTGTTTTGACTTTCGGCCTGGGAACAGAACAGATAACAGCAATGTTTTTAGTTACTGCTCAAATGCTTAGTCTGAACCAAGGACTTTCTGAGTCTCATGATCTGCCAGGGAGGAGGGGAAGCTCGGAGGAAGAAGGGACAGGACGCCTGACCCAAACTAACCAAAGAGGTATTCCATACCACACAGCACATCATGCCCAGGATGTAACTGGGAGATACGTGGAAGGGCTAGTGCTCTGGGGGGTTGGAGCAGGTATCGGTTGGTACTCGGTTGGGCAGGGTGGGGTGAGTTATCTGTTGGGTGGTGAAATGCTGTATTCTCTTCCCTTGTTATTTCCTTTATCATTATTATTATAGTGGTAGCAATAGTGATTTGTGTTATACCTTAGTTACTAAACTGTTTTTATCTCAACCTGTGGGAGTTGCATTCTTTTGATTCTCCTCCCCATCCCTCCTGGAGCAAGGGGATGGCAAGAAAGGGGGGTTGAGTGAGTAAAACAGCTGCATGGTTGGGTCTAAACCACGACAGATAATTTATTTGCTGCTTAGTTAAAGTTAACCTATCTTTATCATTAGATACACTGGGATACTCTAGTGGAATAGCTTGAGGTCAGTGGAATTATATTAATTTATACCAATGAGGATCTTGCTCAATATTTTTCTTCACTTCTTGCCCTAGGATCTCACTAGGGAGGCTATTAATAGAGTGGCAACATCACAAGGGAAAGGAAATGGAGAAAGGGGAAATTGGATAAGCCTTTAAAAATAAATTTAATCCAATCAAGACTACAGAGAGTGTCAGGAATGAAATTCTAGTCATGCGATTACTGGGTACAGTCACCATAAGACAAAGTTCTTCATTTTTCACAGAGGCGCTTTCTGTGTTTGGCTCTTCCCTTTGTTTCTGGTAGTTGGTGTACTACGCTTACAGTGGATCATTCAGATCAAGGCTTTCCCATTATTTTCGCATATTCTTTTGTCTGGATTGATCTTCTGCATTCTTTCTCAGAGTCTGAGATTTTTGTGGTCAGGAAGCTCATTTTGTCTATACTTGTGTGGCACCAGGTGCACATGGGATCAGGCAGAGCATGACAAATAGCAAAATCATAAGTACATTCATTGGTGCTTGGGGCAGAAGCTGCTCCACAGGCAGTTTCACCTCCTGCTGAAGACCCTGCTGACCATGGTCTTCCAGTCCTATTCCTGGAGCAGGACAGCACACTGCAAGGTGTAGGATGCATTTGCCTCTATTTAGGGCTGTCTCATTCTGCTGTGGCTGTGATCACCCTCCTGTGTGCATGCACATACAAACAGAAATAAAACCTGAATTCTCTGAATTCTTTGACAAGATGTCTGAAAACAACGGAGCATGGTGTCAATTACCTTCATACTCAATTAGAAATAGGTCTCAGACTTGCCACCTCTAGCCAACCCCACACTAGCCTCCTCCAAGCCCATGATGGTTCATGGAGAAGCACGGTGGGCACTCCCAACTTGTTTTTCAGATTCTCATAAGTCAGAAAATCTCATTCAGGTGGATGCAGTGGTGTTTCATGCATGTAAGTGGAAAATAGTTGCTGTTTCTGTCAATGACAATGTCCATATTACAACATTGATTCTAATTACAATAAAATCTAATAAATGTCCTTTTCTGTGGCTATGTCAGTATAAAATTTACATGAACTGATTTCATTTAAGTGCATTTACTGTATGATTAATTTTCAGTTAGCATACAATCTAGAAAGAGAAGGCATTGTATGGCTTTCATTTGTATTTGTTTTATATTTGTGGTTTTGACACCAGATACAAATCTGTGCATGTGTGCTGGTAAAGAATGTCATTACTTTTTAAATAAGGAAACCTTTACATGAATGTACTTAAACACAAAGATATTTTATCACATCTTCTATCAAAGCTATGGACTCTGTAATAATGCTTTGAGGATGAGTTCTTTGTTTGTGCTAGATATAATTTTCATGCATTGTGATCTGGCAATGGACATAATGTTAATGACTACATACGTTCCATTCAGCAAGCAGTACTGTTGGATCCAGCCTGATTTATAAAACAACAACACAACAACACTAGTTAGGGCATTGTATTCTACTTGCCAGATGGTTAACTCCCATGGGTTAATGAGTATACCCAAATTCTAGATGATTTAAGATGTCCTGCGGATATTTCCTTAGGTACGAGGATTGCTGGCTGTTAATTTACATGTGTACTGTATTTTTCCCTCTCTCTATTGGTCTCATGAGGATTCTGAATTTTTTTTCTCCATAAAATGCTAATAAGCCATATTTAACACCTTCCCCTTTTGCTGCTCTGACCATCAAAACATTGTTTTCAGATTTCAAACACGTCATCTATTAGACTGAATTAGTTCCTCACAAAGAGCCAGGAACTTGAAATTTATATTTGTATACACACATATATATACATGCACATATATATACATGCACATATATATACATGCATATGTATGAACACATACACACACAAACACACACACTCCTTTTTAGCTTGTGCATGCTATTTTCTAAGTCCCTTTGCAGGAAATTCTCAAGACCTCAACTCGAGAAAATATTTGAACATATGAACAAATTTTTAGCAAGCCCCAAAAAGTTAATTATTAGTCTGAAACAAATCTAGACTTTGTTTTATACCAAACCAAAAAAATCTAAGTTTGTGTCACAGAGGGATATTTTTGTTCTTGACAGCTGAAATCCATGGAAAGCTCCCTTATTAATCAATATTTTCTTGAGATCTCTCTACAGTGATGTGGCACTTCATAACCTCTGACTGTGCCTAACTGGCACAAGTTCACCTTGGAAGAAAGGAGTTTTAAAAACAACATGAAAAGCACTCATGTAGAAGGAAAAGGCATGACTTAAGTACAGCTGCTTTATACTTGCACGTGTTAAAAAAAAAAAAAGATGAATGGAAATTGCAGGGCATTATGTCAGAAGTTCAATGGGAAATGAAATAGAGATAGGACAAGTTGCTATTTCAAGATAGTTGGCTATCAGGCTTCTCCTGGTTTCTAGCTCCTCTCCATTATCGGGTCACCTTATGCCTCTCATGTACTCTGAAAAAATTTAACTGCATCACTAGGGAAAATGGTGTGCTGGGAAAGTAGAGGAGGGGCTGTTGGCGAAGGAAAAGAGAAAGCAGGGAATTACAAACAGTTCTTGCGTATAGAAGCATAGGTGCTGACATTGTGAAATAGCTCGCAGTCCTGTTCATCCTGGCAGCAGTTGCTGGCATGAGGTTTTGTGAAAGATACTATAATCGTAAGTTCTTTTTTGGCTCTCTTTTACCAGTTGAAGGGACACACGTTCTCTTTTACCTATATAGAGGTTCAAACTTCATTTTAAAAATCCTGTTAAACTCTTCACATAAACAATATCTTGAGGCATTAAGTTTCACAAGGTCAGCACATATTGCATAAATAATATCTTTTTGTTTTAGATTAAGTATTTGATCCCTACAACCTTTTTCTCTCTTTCTTAATTTTTGATAAGATGGTATTTTAATTTATTTTTCATTTTCCTATTTAAAGCATTTTATGTGTCTTTTGTAATCCACTAATTTTCTGTGCCTAGATTGTAACCTTTTTTTGTACATGTCTATTCAGAGCTGAGTGCACGATGCTGTTCAAGCTCAGGGTCCTGATGTACAACTGCAGTTCTTAAGCACCAGAGCTATATATATTACTGTTGTTTCTACCACTCCCAGCAGCAACAACAAGAAACAAAGCCTCTTCACCATCCTAGAGATGGTGGCCATCTCTGGATTCTTTTTATCACTTCTAGTTAGGATGGTGACAATCCAAAATGAGATTTAATCTGATGGAACTCATCATAACTGCAAGGAAAAAAGGTAGATTTTATGACATTGTACATACATCTCATATTCTTGGTTTTGGTTGGTTTTTTTTTTTTTTTTTCTACCATAATTGTACCAAATCCGAAGGTTTTCCTTGAGCTATCCATTTAAACATTTGGATTTTTTTTCCCTTGAGTCACCAAAGTTAATTTCAAAACCAGCAGTATGAGTAACGCAGATGATTTCTTCCCATCTGCATTACTCAGTGAGATTTCTGTTTCCCCACAGTAAAACTGAGGTACCTGGAAATATCATCCAAGTATTTCAACAGCATGTAAACCAAATCTACAGGGTCAGTAGAAAATGAGAAATGCAGCTGGCCTTCATCAGCATATTGATACACTATCTCCTATAGAGGAGACATCTCCAAGCAAGTTTGTGCCTGTTGCTGAAGTCAGTGTTTGGAGGTCAATGTTTAGAAAATCTGCCCATCAAATCTAAGGGTACTGACCGTGTGTTCAAGCTAGGGTAATGTAGCAGGGACTCAACGAGTGCTTTGCCCTGCCCAGCTGGAGGGTGGCAGCGGCTGGCAGCATAAGCAGCCACTCCTTCGTATCCACCTACTGAATCATATCAGTAAACCAAACTGAAGCCAGAGAGCGTTATAGCAAGGGGCCTGTCTAGACAGAAAAAGCAGAGACATTTATGCTGGGTTGCTCATGTTAAGCTTGGGGTAGGATGCTTGTGTGTCTGTGTGCCCGCACCTACATTCTTAATAACCTGGGTCAAGAATTTGCAAGGCACCTTTTGTCTGGTTCTCACTCCAAGTTAATAAAGCCTCCTCCTGTGACTGTAACCATCTTACTTCCAGACCTTGGTAAAATGGTTAGAATTAATAACTTGGAGATTTACTTACTCAGGGACCTCTGCACTTAAATTCTACTATGAAGACATACTCTACAGAGAAAGATCAGACTCATCATAATCTTGCAGACCTCTGGAAGAATGCTGAGTCAGATAAACACAATTCACTCTCCAACTTGATGCACTTGACTTTTACCAGTTTCCTTGATTCAGTGTTTCCTTCAATAGAAGCAATGGCCTCAATCTTCAAAGCACATGTTAAACTAACAGCTTGAGCTCCATGTACCTGTTCAGAAACCTCAAAGCCTGGATATGCAGCCAGGGCTGATGGCATGCACTGAGGCCACAGTTACCATGACCAACCATACAGTTCTGAGACAACATCAAAACACAAGTACACAGCTATATGGACAGGAAGAGGTCTGTTGAGGGCCTGCAGTGACAAATCCAGCCAGCACTACAGGTATTTCATTTACAAGCCTCTACCTGCTGCATCAGCTTTTTAAATACCCATAAATGCTGCCAGGTCTGAGTCCAAGAAAGAAACTCATATTTGTAGTAGGAAGTAATGTGTGTGCCATACCACATCTGCTCTGGCCACAATTAGGCCAAAAGTTCTTAGTTTTAGATAATGAACATCCCTACTGATTTCTTACAGATGGGAGAGCTGCTCCACCATGGAGATGGTGAAGCTTGATCAAGGCTAAAGAGGGTGCCAGTGACAGATCCATCTCCTTAATTCACTGACCAGACAGGACATGAAAGTGTAAATCGTGTATGCAGCCTGTTTTCTGCTCAGTGTGTAAATTTTGGAGCTTAATCTCATAACACCAAAAGTATAAAAAAATCCTGACAAGCATTTCAGCACAAAAGCACATAATTCTATTCTTGTTCATAATATCTGATGATTATATAGTTAGGAAACCTATAGTATGCTGGGCAAAGAAGCGAGCAACAAACAAGAAAAATATAGACTAAGCGAGCCAATATATGGAAAGAGCTACAGGCTGAATGCCCATCTATGGAAAACTAATCAGCACGGCCTGAATACAACTCTGCCACCCAAACAGAGCATTATAGGATGCCAGCTGCATCTGCTTCTCCCCCTAGTTATTCCTGTTTTTGAGCATAAACCAAGCTCTTAGGGAGTAACTTCTAACAGCATACCCAAATAAGCAGTGCTGTGAGAGGTGTTATAAACCTTTAAATTGCCATTAGCTAATCAGAATCATTGTTCAGTGACCATTATCTTTTATTAAATGACCACTGAATCAGAATGTTCATACTGATTTTCAATTACAATGTAGAATAGTTGCCATGACTCAATAGCACCCATTAGCAGCACTGGGACAGCCAGTTACCACTGAAACAGCCGTTACCAGGAGGAAATTCAGTGCTTAAGGAGGTAAGTTAATTTCTTCTTGCAGTTGTTTATTTCTAACCAGGAATATTTGAAAGCAGGTTTCCTGACAGGAACTGTGGTGTTATAACAAACAAAGGCAAAGTTCCATCCCTTCTTTTTGAGGGGGAGTAGAGGGGAACAGCATAAAACATGCACATGGAAGGGCAGAACTTCCTCCATGAACGGATGCTGCCAAATCCATGGAGGATTACAATAGCTCACATCTCAAAGTGGATTCTTCCCTGGCACAGTAGCACATCAGGAAGTAAAATACTTTTACGAAGGTTGAGCCATGATATATTTAATCTACTATGTGATGTGGTGTGAAAATGCTTTTCAGCTTTGGTAATTAAAAATGCAAGCATTCTGGAATTTTTCTTGCAAAGATATAATAGATATATTTTGTGATTTAGAATCATAACTATGGGTTGAGTCTTTAAGACTAAATCACATCCTATGTGTATATGTGCTCATGCAGAGAAGTATCGTCTCGCTTAGTATAGTGGTAAAGGTGAAATAATAAATACCCGGGTAGCAGTGGGTTAATTCTCCCAAAGGACATGGAAGAATGTAGTTAGATACTACATCACAAATTACCGTTTTTATGTCACCACCTTACCACGACTTTAGCACTAACCCATCTCCATCTTCATACTCTCATTAGGATATAATGCATATTCATGGTCCTGATTATATAGCCACTTTCTTGACTTGTTTTAATTGTGCATAAAGACATTGTGACAGGAGACCTGACCTTTTCAAGATCATTTTCTCTCCATTACTTTTCACAAAGCTATTAACTTGTCGCCTTCCATAAGATTGCAATAATTTATTTCCCATTAATAAAAAATTCCTGGTGCCATGCAAATTAAAATTTATTCAGCAAATAGAATTCTTTGGATTATTTTCTAATGGCTTTATATACTTCCAGCTTAGGAAGAAAAATAATATTAATGGATACAGGCTGAGTGGATAATTGCATACATTGGAGAAAAATGAATATACAACTGGTGCTGTGGCTTACTGCACACCAATTACCCAGAAGAGTTCCTTTACTTACTTTTTTAAGAAATATATTAAATAATTTATTTCAGGGGATATCATTATAATCTTGAAATTATTCCCATTGTATAAAGGGCTTGGCAACCTGATGCACAAACAACAATGTTAGTACTAGAAAACCCACACGAAGTAAAAATACCTGTAAGAGTAAATGAAACTAAGGGAAGGAGTAACTTTGACAAAGTTACAGCAGTACTGCAATAGAATTAGGGAAGTATTACATGTTGAAGTGATAAACATAGTTTCTATTTCAGTGTTTTTCCAATGAGAATGAAATTTGCTGAAACTGTGTAGCATGTTAATGATAGAAAGCCTTAAGTTTTCTAAGAACTTTTCAGTTTTAAGCACTTGATAAAAACATTGATATAATAGGAAAACCAGAGCATCATAATTCAGCAGTATTTATCTCTTTTTTACAATTTAAAGTATGATAAGTCCTTAGACTTGTTTATGTAAGTTCCTATTGGAAAAAAGAGCTGACGTACATTTTAAGCCACGTATCAGTGATATATAGTAACAACCGCACAAACAGATATTTCAGTGTTTGGAAGTTGGCAGGAAAACTGCAAACCATGTAATAGCCATTTCAAATCTGTGACCATCTAAATGGGAGTGATGATGATAAAACTCAATGATATGTTGTTGGAATGTTTCAAGGCTATAGAAAAAGAAGTCATTAAACTTTCCTCTTCAAAGTCACAGAAATGTGAGCTGAAAGAAGAACTTTTGGCTACCTTCTCCCTCTCCCACACAACTCAAGGCTGTTCCCGCTCTGCCCTGGTGCAATTGCAAGCCATTGCTTAGAAATCTTTTTAAAACTGCTAAATAGCGCTGTACTTTGTGTTGTTTGAACACTTGTAGGAAGACAAGGTGGTGTTTAATTCATTATCAAGATGAACTCTGAAACAAAAATATGGAAAGCAATGTGGAAACATATGCAAGCAGAAAGGAGAAGGAATGGTTGGGAAGAGAAGCTAGATTGCAGTACAAACCATTGCAAGTACAGGCCCTGGAAGAAAAACATCTAGATGTTAGAAAAGAGACCTTGTCCATAAGGTAAAAATTGCTATTGGGTTCCATGCAGACAAGCCCCGACTGGCCTAGGCGAAAGTCACACTGCAGACCAATCTAGCAAGTGGAATGTCAGAGA
Organism: Loriculus beryllinus; assembly: GCA_039877255.1. Lineage (NCBI taxonomy): Eukaryota > Metazoa > Chordata > Aves > Psittaciformes > Psittacidae > Loriculus > Loriculus beryllinus. Next base: position 15,579 of record JBCJKH010074764.1, on the reverse strand, counting down.
TTTGCTGTGGTCTGTGCCTATAAATGTCTCCTGACAAAAATAAACAACATTTGTGTTTGCAGAAAGGGCAGAATGGGAGGAGACGCTTGGCCCAGCAATAGATCCTACTTCCCAGTCTGTCTTATGCTTGGGGTAGAAGGAGTTTTTAGCATGAAACCACAAGTTTATTAGTGAAAGCTTTGGTAGAAAACACAGTCTGAAAATGAAAAAGCAATTTATGAAAGCGCTAGAGTTTGGTCAGTAGGAGCTTATGGTTTTGGCTTGTTTGCTTGGTTGTATAGCATGAGGGTATACCAGGAACTGGTTTGATGTGTCTGAGACCAACAGAACTGGTGGCAACCATGTGAGAGTTTAGATTACTATGGGGTTAAATAAAACTGGCGTTGGAGGCTAAACTGTATATCATCAACAAAGGCAAACTCAGCTGCTTATACTCAGTAGCAACTTGTGGCTGAGGAAACTTCTAAGAACTCAAATGGAAAAAAAGCCCTGCATGATTTTGTGATCCATTAATATATAAAGAGCCTTCTTAATAAACCTTTTGAGGTCTTCTGGGATGCTTATTGTAAGTATATTTGTTAACCAAAATTAACATGGTCTTGTCAAATCTGATTTCTTAATAGAGGATGAATGAAATTCAAAGAATAAAATTATAAATGCAGAACAAAAATTGGAAAATGGAAGGTCAAAGTATAAGATGTTGACAATGTTTATGAGCCCTAAGACAGGAATAGCAGCTGGATTTCTGACCTGTAATAAGGAAAAAACTGACAGGAATGGCAATCTGCAAGCTAAATGTTTTTATCAGTCAGTTAATGCATTAGACCTGGGAAGCCCTTTTCTGGGTGTTTTAACTTTTTGGTGGGGATTCTGAAACAGCTGATTGGCAGTACATGGATCTTTTTGCACTTACATCTATAAATTCAAAGTAAAGGATAAGTGACTAAACTGCAATGTTCCCAGTCCTTTAAATATATAAAACTAGTTACCATGTAGACCCTCTTTAAATGCTGCCTTAAAAAATCAACTTACAAATTATCACAGAAATCCAGTTTAAGTTTCTATTTTATCTCAACACAAAATAAAATCAGAAAATCTGCTTTTTTTTTTTTGGCTTGTACTTACTAAAATCCCACAGTCCCATTTCCTGTCTTAACATTACTAAATGAGGCTTTGTACCCCACACCCATGGTTTATCCCAGAGGGTAGATGTTCTGATACATTTAAATTCACAGTCAGACCTAACTTAGACATTTTATGGACCTGCAAATCTCCTAAGGAATTTTTCATAGTGCAACATGAATAACAAACATTCAGTAATAGAAAAAAAATTCAAAGCTATTCCTTTACTCACACAAATTACTTTCACAAGTTCAGAGTGGTCATTACTGATCCCTGAATACTTACCAAGAGTAATCACACTGATATGCAAAAGTGCTGCAGAAAATTAATTACAGTTTGTCTTTCATAGGATTGATGTTCATTGCTATTAATAGGGTATCAGTACCTTTTATTTTAGGAGGCAAGAAAGAATGGTTTAAATGTGCAAGTTGGTACAAGTTGAATAATAGGACAAGGTCATTGTTCTGGTTTAAGCTGAACCCAGGACAGTTATTTCTAGTGAAACAGTTATCATAACCTTCTCTGTTAATAGGTCTTTGCTAATAAGGACCAGATTTGTACGAATGTTCAAGATTTGCATTTCCTTGTGCAATCACCTGCATGTAGCTACAAGACTTATCAGGAAATAGTTACTTATGAATTTGAGTGGAAGTTGGAATAATTCAACTGTCAATCAAGGCTGTGCTTGCATTTGGAAAAGTCAGAAAATTAGGACTCACGAAGAAAGAGCTAGACACAAAATTATGTTTTTCTTCATGAAAAAAGGTGAGTGAATGTGGACATTCTTGTTTGCTTTCACAGAAACCTTGAGGGATTCTCAAAAAACCCTACATCAAATATTGAAATATTTATTTTAGTGAACAAACCAACCAACCAAAAAAAAATACCCCCAACAAACCCAAACTGTTTGCACAGGGGATCTTTTCCATTTCACTTTTGTTGGAAAAAACATTTTTTTCAAAAGCGTTTGTTAGAAGGCTTTATATCACATTATCACAGGTCAGTACACTGACCCATGGTGTCCTCTTTCTGAGTTCCAACTTTTAAAGCAGGAAACTACATTGAACCAAATGTGTATTTGACACAACTTTGCTGCAGTGTTGAAATAAGCCGAGATAGACCGGGGATTAACTGAGTCTACTTTGCCTGCCACCAGCCCAACAGTTTCATATTCCAATGGCCGACAGTACGCTGTATTTATTACAAGAATACAGCTATTACTAAACCAGTGTACTCACCATAGAACTGAGCTTTGCAACACTGCAAAGAAAATCTATATATTTTGGCCAACTTAAATGGTCTAAGGAAATGTGACATGTAGCTGTTTCACAAGCTAATGTAATGTAAAGATGGGGCTCTTGCTCCCCTTTACTTGTGCAGATGGGTATATTTTGCATGCTTCCCACACGTCTCCATCCAAATACACAATATGGATGTTTTATCTTTCACAACAGGAGCCTTCTGTTCACAGACATGTCAACATTCCTGAGAATGTTGTTGAATTTTGCAGGATGGGATCATACCTGAATACGAGATAGTTTCTCCTATGACACAGGTAGACTACAGAGTGAAAATTCAACTCTCCAAAAAACCCCTAACCTTCTATATAGTTGTCAAATTTAAAAACATAGGAAGCATTGCTGTCCTTATTAACATGAGGATGAGTTTCAGCATTTACTTTGAATGAGCCAAGATTTACTCAAATCTTCATTTTACAGCAAATCATTTATATGCGTATTTTATATCTATCTATGTAGTGAGATATGGCATCTTACATATAAAGCTGACCTTATTTTCTCATTTGGTAAGCAGCTGAAGTTTATATCTGCAAATGATCATATGCTACATTTGTTAAGTTGCTTCTGTTCATTTTTTGAGAAAAATACAAACATGCACGTTTTCTTTAAACATGTTACTAAAAGGAGGATGAACCTAGCTGTAGGTCTCATGTAGACAATATCTTTTGTATGTTCTGATGCTGCTGTATCAAAGGTTTGTCATTAAAGCAAGCATACTATCAAGTGGGAAAGCAGACTTATATTGCAATTATTTTCCTATTAGCTGCTGCCCATTGCTCCTGACAGGTATAAATTAGATCTCGCCAGGTTGCCTACAGATTAATGAGTTCCAAAATTGGCATTTAATTGTTTAGGAGTGAGAGGCAGAAAAAGAAGGTATCTGCAAAAAATCCTTATCCACCTGTGATTAGAAGATATTCTCCTTTTTTTTCTGCTTTTCCTTTCTCCCCTGGCATCGCTTGGGTGATAACTGACACTTCTATCAGAGGATTCCTTTCGACGCAGCAGAAACTTGCAGCTGAGGCAAGGCCAGAATTAATAATCTGCGTGAGCAAACACACAGCTGCTGTTTGTGGAGAGAGATTCTATTAACGAACAGTGAATTCTCATAATTAGCTGAGCGGTTTCTGCAGCTGCCTGCCTGACCCAATACTGCCTGACCCAGCCTAACCCCGCCACTGCCGCTCCATGGCCCCTCACTTCGCCGGCACACAAGTCGTGGCCTATTATTGCCGAGCGCGGCC
>JBCJKH010074764.1:0-11815 GCA_039877255.1 Loriculus beryllinus | reverse complement strand
GGGGGGGGGGTGGTGGTGTGAGGGGAGGATAGACATTTCCTTACCCATTCAAATGTTCCTCTTATTAGATTCTCCTTTGTGCCTAAATTCGTATTTTTTCTATTAGCATTTCTAAGGGTATACAGGTGTGGTTACAAATCAGAAGCATAGAAGTATAATTCATGTCCTACAACCATGTGCCAGTGTGTGTCTGCTTTGCAAACAGTAGCAAAATGTGTGCTTGTTGGAAGCATCTGCCTTGCTTCAATTCACAAAACATAATTTAAAGCACACATGTCTGTCTGGATTCAAAGCCTTTTCTCTGCCTTACTTCCCTTCCCCCCCAAATTAATGTGACAAAAAATGGAAAATCATGAATGGTTGTGCCTTCGTCTGGTCTGAAGCACAGTTACTTACTACTGTCTCATCACGTGGCACCCGAGAAGACAAGCGTATCTGTCACACGGGAGGAAAAAAGGGACGATTTTCACTGACAGCCTGCTGCTCAGTGAGGGGCTTCATCTTCCCAAGACGGGGTGGAGCATGGAGCCAAAGTGGTGGGCAAACTTTGGGCACCTCCACCTGTGGCACCACCTTGCGAAATGCAGCTGATACCATAAGGTGCCCACAAGACATGATTCTGAGGGAGGGGAGACTGGACCCACAGGCCCTCCTGCCCAGCGCCTGGGTGGCATCATTTATGTCTATTGGGGGAACAATAGCTGAACACATTTTCAAGTGCATTAGATATGTTAGTTATGACTAATTCACCCTAAGAAACAGTCTCCAGAACAAAATCCCTTACCCATCCCCACCCTTTGCCTGCCCATGTATGCTCGTAAGCAAAATCCCTTTGTTGCTCATCTGACACTGACTTACAGCAGCTCCTCCCTGATGGCAAAATATACTGCTGATGTATACAATCCTTCCCTCCTTCAAAGTCCCAGGTCTTCACCTTCTACTTTGGCGTCCTTTTAGGGATTTGACTTGGTACCAGCTTCTTCTGTCAGAATTGGTGACACCCAGGAGATCTATGTCCTGGGCTCCTTTTTCATTTTAGCTGAAAATTGGATGTGGGCAAATCACTGAGGGCCTGAGAGTAAGCTATCTGAATCTGATTCAGTGTTGACCTAGGCAGTAATTGGATGTGGTTAATATAAAATCAGATATTTACTGTAATTCTGAGACTTAATTAATTCAGGATGAGGTGCATAGACAGTAAGTTCTAGTGAAGCTTTAAGAATAACTGGAAATATTAACTCTTGGGAGCTTTATGCAAATGTCCTAATATTAAAGGTACAGAATTACCAGCTTGCTTTACCAACTTTTAAGATGGCAACATCTCCCAAGTTATTTAAGTATATTTCAGATGGTATCATTCCTGTGATTAAAAATATTAGGGACTGCATTGTTAACAACCAGATTTTCACCTGCTAGTCAGGATCAATCTGGTTGTTAAGGGTACAACTCCAACAACAGTGTTACACAAGTGCAGAACACAGCATCATGGAAACCAGCAGTGAGGGGGGAGGGCAAGGAACAATTTGTAGGGCAACAAAATTATGCATACGTATAAGCACTACCTCTTCTATCATTGAGTCTTTGTATGCCAACCAAGAAAAGTTCAAATGGATTCATTATTTGCATTATTTATAGATTACTTTATGAATTATTCTTCCTTATAAACTGTTAGAAACTCTGAGAACATCCAATACTTTAAATTTGAGATTTAGATTTAATTTGCCCCTTTCACAAGTCATATATTTTCTGTTTCTTTGTTGATTGGGTCATCTTAGAACTGACAGACTGAATTTCAAAATTCTGAGTGTAAAGACCCAGAACATAACTCAAAATTAATTTTGGTGAAACAATTAGAAGCTGTGGTTTGTAATTTCATTACACAAGTTCATGTCACGGCTAGTAAAGTGCCTGAATTTTTATGTGAAGTGGAAGCTGTAGGGACACAATAACATCAAATCTGTTTCACAGTAAGATGTATATTCCTAGAAATATTTTCTGAGGAAGCAACAATTAAAATTATTTCCTGTGACATATAATGTAAAGAATTAAGAGATATTGCACTGTCAACATCTCTTATCCAGCTAAAGAGTATGAACTAAATTTTATCTGTAGAATCTTTCTGGAATCAACGTGAAAAACAACCACTTTTTTGCCCAGTTGACTGCAATGCTTCAGTTTCTCCATATTCATAACAACAGAAAATTTCTATTGTTATATGTCATGTAATTAAAACAACTAGTTCTTTAATGCCACTTGTGCCAGGCACCAGCTCATCAAAAATCCAAAATCAAACCATCCTAGGCCCTGAGTTAACAGGTTAACAATATAAAGACCAGTCTATATATTGCACCCCTGCAGCCTACCTGGATTCACCCCTCAAGGTCATCTTACTTGCATACAACAAACCCCATTGATACTAATACTCCTAGTCTTGGAAGCACAATGCCATATATAAAATCTGTTTGTAACAATTTATTGGGATTTTGCAAGGTAGCTTCAGCAGGTAAGCAATAAATGGACACATAATGCCCATCTGTGTTTGTTGTCTGCTATACATTAGTAATACACAATAGAAGTTATTTCTGTTTGTTTCTCTTATTTTAACATATAGGCTTCTTTTAATATTACCAGTAGAACATTGCCTGAAATACAGTGTGAAGGTGCACATCTGTTGCTATCTACTGTGTACACAGGATGCAGCCTCCACAATAAATCTTTTGAAACAGAACAAGTTGGTCCAAATAAGCAAGCAAGAGCCCAGCTTCTCACAAGAAAAAGGACAATCTTTTTCCATTAAATTTGTGTATTAAAGATATTGCATTTCCTATGTCAGTCAGGAGAAAGTCACAAGGTATTTAGATCCTGTCTTATAACAACAGAAAAAGGAATAAACCTGTCTTTTAGAACCCCACAAACAATTTGTTTTCGTAGACAAGATAGTGCAGGGCACTCTCATCACAAAGTCTAGCAAATAAATAAGGATTTGTTGGAGCAATATGGGACTTGTTCTGTATCTGTAGTCAATAAACACATTGAATGTATAAAATAAGAGAGGTATGGATACAAATAAATCCCCCACAAAGCAAAATTAAAAAAATCCACCACAAAAATAGTAAAAAAAGAAGACAACAAAATCATCTGGATAGGAATATGGTGATAACTAAAACACCTGAAAGTTATTAATCTTTGAAGAATCTGATTTTGAACCAAAACGAGTCAATGACAAGAAAAAATTGGTTGTCTTTTCACCACTTTACACACATGAACAATTTTAATATATATATACCAGCATAACAGAACAGCCACTGGTCCTACCTATACCACAAGAGGAGCTCTTATGCTGTTCGCATGCAGTCCAGTCCAGAATCACCTCGAATCACTGGACATCTTTAGTCTAAGGTCCACATGCTCACACATGTGAAAGGTTTTGTTTTCTCTTATCCTTTTAATCCTAGTAATTTTTAATTAATACAGTCATCTGAGAATGGCTGGAGTCTGTGGGCAAAATTCCTCTCTAACAGGAAAGAAAAGTAGAAAACCAACAAAATTTACAAGCATAATCCCCCTTCCAAAGAGAATTATCCTTCAGCCAGTTTCCAAAGGGAAGCCCACCTGCGGCTGATGTCTGCACAGAGTGATACATACATGTTTTGAGCTCCTGTCCTAGAAATAACAGTTGAACTCACCAAACAACGTAGCTCAAGTTTTATAAAGCCACGGATGATGAAGTCTTCATGATCCTTTTTTTTTAAAAAAAAAAAAAAAAAAAATGGGAAAGATTTTCCAGATTTTTATTTTTTTTTTTTTTTTTTGCCTTGGCCAAACCTAGCTGGGGAGACAGCTGTATCAGGAGGAAGGGTATGCCAAGCTGTTGCAGCTCTGCTGATGGCAGAAGTCCAGCACAGGTTCATGCCAAAGGGTTTTTCTGGTTTTCAAGCCCTGTTGACAATTAAGTGATAGGGGAATCTTTAATAATCTCAAGGAAAGTAGCTCACTATAGTGGGTAGGCAGCTTCTACAGCAGGGGTGCGTGGGGAGACTGGGGTTTGCAAAATCTCCTGCTAGCCCGGAAGGGGTAAGAAAGATAAAGGAAACAGCACTGTGTGGTTCAACAATAGACAGCTGTAAATGACCAAAATGGTTAAATTAATTCACAGCCTTTTGTCCATATTTTCACATCCCTGGGGCAAAACTATTTTGATCCATGCAGCCATTTATGACCTTGGTAACAATACTATGTAAATCTGTGAAGAAACATGAGTTCAGATTCATGACCCTCTATAACTTGGTTCATACTGAATTGTCAGTCTCTTATTGTATCTATTTACAAAACTTAGGCTTAGATTTTTCATCTATTCTGCAGCAAAAGCATGTCTCATCTACAAAAATCCAATGCAATCAGTAGACCTCAGTAAAATCAGTAAAATCACCTGGCAGGACAGACGAGCTCTTTTCCTAAAGATGAGCAATCTAAAATAAAAAAAAAAGCCCACTTATTTTTTTTTTCTTTGGAATAGGATGATGTCTACATGTTATGCTTTATGTTAGTCTCATCCTCCAAGAAAGCTGCTTAGCAGACAGATGAGGGCTCAGGTAGCAGTAGCTGTTTGTTTTCATAACTGGATCCTACTGCTCAACCAGAAGGGCACTATTATGTGAAATGGACCTTGTTTTATCAACACATGCTTCGAACAGTACGTTTGAAAATCAAAGCTGAATTCCCTCATGGTAATATTTACTTGGAGAATATATTTAATTCATGCAAATTGTTTTAAAAAGAATGGTAATTTGTTAATAAAGACTCAACCATACATACATCCTATACTCTATAAATGCTGTTCTAGTCTCTCCATGATTCCACTGGTCTGTTCTCTGTTTAGAGGCAGCTCACGCCCTTCAAAAATGTGTGCATGAGTCTCCCAACTCATGGGAGTTAGGAGACAAAGGGCTTAACAGGACATGTTTCAAAGCAGATATAGATGCACATGTCTATATTCTTGTCACTGCTTTCAACAGACAATTGAAACATAGGCAATTCAGACTACATGTCTAGTAGTACCATCTTTAGGTTCATTTCAACTCTGAATAACCTGTCCCTGAACTTCCAGTGTAACAAAGTCTTTTAACACATACTTGCATCAAACGGGTAAGAGAACATATTTTTCTATAAGATTATTCATATTTGAGTGCTTTGTTGGTCTGGGGCCTCAGATCCTTGTCCTGTAAAAAACTGTACATGTGATACTCAGACAATAAGATAGACATACTAGCTGACACATTACGCACACAAGTTCAAAGCAAGCAGTGGCTGGAAAGAACTTCGGAGCTTGTTCAGTCACTCATTCAGTCCAAAGGCAGAAGCAGCTCTACTTAGAGCATCGCTGACAGGTTTTTAAACTAGCTTCCAAAACCCATCTGATTACAGAACATTACAGTCTTCTCAGACTCCTCCTCTAATTTTAGTACTGGAAAATTCTTCCTAATATCTAATCTGGGCCTTCTGTATTGCTATTTAAACTCTTGTCCTAGCTGCCTCTATCCTGTACTTGAGTACCAGAATTCCCCTCAAAATCCCCACAGCAAATTAGTTTTGTTAATAAAAAAATCTAATTTCTAATTGCAAATCTTTCCAGCCTTTTCTCTCAAGTAAATTTTTAAAAGGTTTTATAATTTTCATCACTTTCTCTTTTATGGTCTCCAATTGTATTAAACTCCTACAGCAAGATGCCCCAAAGCAGCCACACCACTCCAGCAGAGACATTTCCAGTGGCCAGGGGAACAGACAGATCATTTCAGCTGTCTCCCCACATATATACTCTTATTAATAGAACTCAGTAAGACACATTTGCTTTTTCTGTAGTAGTTGAATACTGTTGACTTGCATTCTGTTTATAAGCCAGCGCCATCCCCAGAGCATTTCCTGCAGAGCTACTGCAAATCAGCTGCTCCTGACAAAGCCACACCGACTCTTGTACTTCTGTTTCCTCCCAGGCCTATAGAAACAGTTCATTTCATTATTTGTTCCAGTGTTTTGTAAGAGCTGAAGTTGAGATGATGGTCTGCACTTAACAGCAGGTACCAGCTACACCCATTTACTGCTATTTTGACAATATAACCATTTCTAAAATGACAAGCAGAGCTTGTGGTTTTTTTTTTTCTCTAGATTTTTAAGTATCCTAGGGTGAAGCCCATCAGTCTCAGCTGATCTGAAAGCATCTAATGAGTAGTCTCATCAACTCCAATGAGATGCATGTGCTCAAAGTTAAGCCTGTATTCAAGTGCTTTGTTGGACCAGGGCCAGAAAGCTCAGCACTTTACAGAATGAAGCTGCTTTAAGTTTTCATGATTGGTAATGGAAATACAGGACTACCTTACATGTCTCAAGCACAGTGTAAGAACATACAAGTTATACAGCAGCATATTGCACTTCCCTAAGGGAAAATGTGAAGTTGTTTTCAGGTCAGGAAGAATAATAAGGCCAACTATTTTTAGGAAAAAAAAAAAAAATGCCTCTATGTGATGTATCACCCTACAATTACTACTGATATGGTTGCCTTTTCTTGCATCTCCATGATGCAAAGACCCTGTTAAAAATACGAGGAAATGAACTAGTACACAGCACTTTTGTGCAGCAGCAACTGACAATAAACAAGTAAAAGAACTGCGGTTTTGAAAGGGCTGCTGAACTGTTTGTGGGAAGTCCTTGGATTTCTGGGCCACTTAATTCAGGACCCATATCTGCCACAAAGGTAACAGAATACAAGTGTAAATTTTAATAATTGCAGCAGTGATTACTTTTTGTTCTTGGCAGTTCATTACTGAATGCACAATTCCAGAGGCTCTAGTTAAATGGTCCATGGAATGAATCAGGCATGGAATTAACCTATTTCGTGTTCCCTGAAGCTTATGTCCCATGAAGGAGTATTCACATACCTCTCTTGGGGCCAATCCTGAAAGCCCTTCCTCATACGAGTAATCCTTACCCACACTAGACTGCTGTTGACTTCAGTGCCAGCAGTTGTGCTAGCAAAGACTGTGCTCATGAGTAATTGTTTGCAGGACTGGGTGCATGGTTTTCATGTTCCATTTGACAAAAGCAAATTACTTGTGGGCACAGTCCCAAGTCTACATGAAAAATTACACTTACTTGTTTAAAAGAAACAGCATTTCTGTTACATTCTTCCTTCTTTTCTAATTGCAAGCGCATTTGTGCTCTGTCCTAACAGAGGCAAGTGCCAGTGAGATTGGGTGTAGTGGTTGTGAATTATTACTAACTGCAAAGTGCTGTTCAGATGCCAGCTGTGATGATCCGTGGTGTGTCTGCAGTATTCCCTAGGGAAACAACATCTGGGAAAGGGTAAAGCCAAACAGAGGGCTAATAACTAACAAAAATTTCTTTCTCTTTTTTAAAGTTTCCCTTTTCAAATGTTTTGTTTAAAGAAAATCCAAGAGAAAATCTATTTTTGTCCCCCATATTGTTTCTTTTAGTCTAAAACCTGCAAGGAAGAAGAGAGAGTCCTGCTGGGTTCGAGCTCCTTTCCATTCTGATCGAAGTCAGCAACAGACTCTGAAGGTATTAGTGTATTCTAGTGTAATCCTAGGATTGTCTTAGTGTTGTCCATGCTATGGCATGGCATGTTGTCCACACATTTATAGCCTGTTCATGGCATTGTTCACAGGCAGTTGGTGAATGCTGGAAATTCTGTGATGGGTACAGACACAACCTCTTCAGTACAAAGAGGTTTAGGGCTGAGCTAGTGTACTGGAAAACAAAACAGACCCTAAAAGTCACAGTTTGAAAGCGCTCCTCTACATTGCTATGAATAATCTGTGTGTATCTTCTCAGCACGTTTAATGCATGGCTTTTTGAAACCAATCTCAAAACTGTAACTGGAAGATTGTACAGTAGCGCTATCTCTGCAAAGAACTAAGCCAGTGCTTTAAAGATAAGCTGCTCAGTCTATTTTTCCTTCTGTGTCTGTTTCGGACCTGACAAAATTCTCTCATTTTTCTCATATGAATAATATAACTAAACCCTTCTCTATTTCGGTCAAAGGAGTAGGTTAGCTGGAGTCAATTAAAGTTTCGATTCATTTAAAGAAAACTGTAGTGGGTCTAAATTATTCATTTTCTACATTTACTGCAGTAAAATCTATTCAGACAGTAGAGTCTTTTCTTGTCCTCTTTTCTTTTTTTTTTTTTTTTTTCCTCTTTTTCTTCTTTTAGTGCACAGACAGGTCTGGAGTTAAAATGGCAGCCACGTGTCATTCGAGCTGGTGTTATCCCAAACTGCTTCGCGTAATTCTGTAAAAGTAACTGGTCTGGGCCAGTGATGTCTCCAGTTTATCTCAGTGGAAACATGCTGAGCCAGATACTATGATTCTTTTCCTCTGGAAATTCGTGACTCAAATGAGACTGGAAAATTCATTTTCATAATTTTAAGTTTAGATCTCCAAAAGAAAACGATTAGCGGCTAATCTTTCAAGGCCTCTCTCCCATGCTTATTCCTTAGCACTGAGTGTAGAAAACCTTTACTCAGAACTTGCAGACCCAGCTATTTCACTGGCATGTCTGAGGTGATATGAGGATTTTGAAGAACATGACAACAAAGATGCCAAGTTTGTGAAACCTTTACCTAGGCAATACCAAGGAGAAGCCTTTGACCCACTTTTGGGACATACAATTCAATTACCTGCTAACACTGAAGATGTGGCACCAGCTAACTAGCAGTAAGCCCAGCAGAGAAGATGCCACTTTCTGTATTAAACTTTATCATAGAAATTTTTGGAACATTTGATTTTTGCAAAATTTTTAAAAAAATTCAAGCATTTGAGCACTTTCACAGAATGTTAAGCATGAAAAAAAAGCAGTACCATGAAAGCAGAATACCAGAGATAGTTGCAAAGGTCTCACTGAGTAATATTACATATGTCTCTCCAAATACATAAAACCAGAGGGTAGGGACCTCTTCATCATAGGTCCAGCTTACTGCTGTTCAGCAAGGGTATGGTTTAACCCTTTCATAATCTTGTAATGCTCATTCTGGCATTAGCTGGGTTTTCTACCCTCAGACACCAAACTAAAAGGCTGTCCCAGACTCCACTTTTACTAGCTGGAATTTATGCATACACTCCTTATTCCATGGCTGTGTATATAGTGTTCATGTCATAAATAACTAGAAAGCAGACACAAAATCAATATGTGGAAAGCAAAGGCTTAAAATGCGGTGTAATGTTTTAATGATCCCACGTAGGGCAATAAATTGCTCTGGCACTGAATAGGGGACAAGGTAACCAGAAACTTAGCTCTTCCAAAAAATCAAGGCTCTTAAAACAACCAATGCTGAAGCAGAAGACAATCAAAACCAGATTGAGATTCACAGAGATGCAGTGTCGTATCTGTCAAGCCCAGTCATGCACACAGCCAGCCCCGTAAACAACCTCTAGGTATCTTTTTTGTTGGAGTGCAGCCACCAGCTGCTCTGAGCCAACAGCGACCCCACTGCGAGGCTCTGCTGCTGACCTCCAATGCTTTAATTCCTCTGCATGCATATTTTAACATTATTACAAAAGGTTTCATTTACAATTCACAGGCTGAGCAACAATGAGTACATTTCGTGGAGGTCAGCCTCAACCATTCCTCCTAGTGATGGAATTATAGTTTAAACAGCTGGAGCATGGTCCCAGGAGGGACACTGGGATATGGTTCCTTTACAGGAGAATAAATCCATCAGGCATATTTCTTGTGTCCGATAACATTAATAGATATCAGGGCTATTTAATATTTAATGAACTCACTTTGAGGTTGTTTACTAGGGATGGAGCAATCAGAAAGGTGATCATAGCCTTTTGATCTGTAATGACAACAACAAAACCCAAATCTCAGCCAATGGGGCCAGCCTCCCTCTCTCCCAGCACCCTCCTGCTGTCCCTCAGAGCCCTATCAGAAGAAGCTGTTTTTTGCAAGACCTGTTACAGTTTCAGAACGTGCAAGTGTGTTTTTAGTTTCGTGGTTCAAAAGTTAATCATTTCCATGTTTCCCACAATTTAATAGAGATGCCAGAAGCTGTCAAATAACTTTCAGCTTAGTGATGGAGAAAACAGGAAAGGAAAGACAACTTGCAGAGGCATAAAGCAAACAGTGTACCACTAACAGGAGCCAGAATGATCCTGGGTGTGCTAATGAATGTTATGTGCATTAGCACAGAGATATCACTGAATGTGAGCTTTGGCAGTGACTCTTTTTACTAATGGTCTTTGGTCTCAGTATCGCCATCATATGTTTCCCTTTTAATTTTTCTATAATACCCAGTTTATTAGGGATTAGAGGATTTCAGCTAAACAGCAGCTTGTTTTTCTTTCTCTCTTCTATTTCATGTCTTTATTTTTAATGTACTTTATCAAATTTGGTTTGATTGAGGAACTAGGAGGAATTGCTTATAGAGAAGACATATGTTGACATCTACCACTTATTCAGAGGTTTCAGATACATCTTCAGCTGCAGAGGACTTTTGCAAGCATTAATTTTCTCTGTACCAGAGCAAATGTGAAGTAGCAGATTTTTGCAGGACAGCTCCAACCAGTGTGAAGAGGAGCACAAAAGTTGTAGGTTATGTTCCTGTAGAGTATAGAACAGAGACTGCAGGGTTTTGGGCGAGCACGCTAGTTTACACTCATAGAGATCATGAAGAGGTGTGCTCCAGCCCCTAGGAATGGCTTATACTCACTTAAATGTCCAAGTCTATGATGTGAGTCATCCCACTGAAAACAAGGCAGATATGAAGAACGTCTTCCACCTGATGTGTTCAGGAGAGATATGGAAACAGTAAGTAGCTCCATAAAAGGAATCAACAAGATCCGTGTGATCACTTGCATGCAGGAGACCTGAATTCAAATTGGAAAGGTGCAGAGAAAGGGCAGTAGTAGGGTGAGTGGAATCTGAAAGCCTGTTGTATGAGTGGAAACAAAAAAAAACTCAGGGGAACAGGATTGCTTTCTGCACTCTTGAAGGTGGAAGAAGAACAGGACATAGAAAAAATGTTTTCAGCTAGAGGATGCTGCTGAAAGCTGAATAGTGTGCCCATGAATAAATATATTTGGAAATTAGAAGAAGATTATAGGTTAGGAGTAGATAAAGGAGTAAGGATCTAGAATAAGGTGTAGTAAGAGTGAAATCATGGCTTGCTTTCAGATGAACGTTAATACATGGGACTGAATTTCATAGTCTTAGAGATTCCTTTCATAATCTAACGCTTGTGAATGAATGTAGATTTGGGAGCTGTGTCCATTTTCCCTTCATCTTTTACTCAAGATCTTTACTAACAACTACTTCTGAGTTAGGAGGAAGTTAGCCCAGGATGGCAGCCTTAATTAACAATTTTTGTACTCCATTTATCAACATTCATCAGAAACAGGCTACATCTCTGGGTGGGAAACTCTTAGCAGATTACCCAGGGTTACCAGTTTAGAAGAATGAGTTGCTGTGAAAATTGGTGAACTGTGTAGAGAAACACATTGCATGTGAAAGACATTAGGATTGTTCACTTGTGGGTTGTTTTTTTTTTTTTTTCTTCTTGTTACTGTTTGGTTTTCAGATTTTCTGTTCCTTAAAATGTGGAGAAGTAAGCAGATGGTGGATTTCCTGAGAGCCAGAGATGCTCCACTGCTGAAATGCTGTCATTCTTAGCAAGAAAATCGCCACCAGCCTTCACCTTTTAAAAGAAATCATTTTCAGGTAGAACTGCATGTAAAATAATTTCAATCAAATTACTAAACCAGAAGCAGATGCTCAGATATGATTTAGGAATATTTAACTGC